>CAEFZY010061573.1:0-17783 GCA_903066815.1 Brachyrhaphis roseni
TCCTTACCAGTTGGTGGCGGTAATGCACACCCAATGTTTTTTGCCAACCGCCAATTAAACGCAAAAAAGAAGAAGAAGAAGAAGAAGAAGGAAGCCGGCCGGTTCCAATCGTTCACTTCAAAGAGCCGGCTCGTTCGCGACCGACACATCACTAATCAACAGAAGACGCGCTGCCTCCAACGAACCACAAGCAAGAATGGTAAGAAACTTTAATACCTGTTTAGATTTATTAACAGTTCACACAGAGACTATTTGTAATTTTGCCAGTTCTTGAGTGATTTCGAGCTCTTTATCGTTGCTTAAAACGCTCTGAGTTCTGCGGCTCTCTTATAAACCGCCTCCATCACGCTCGACATGTAGCTTCCTTGCTAACAGTAACGTTAGCATGTCGCTCTGTTTCCCAGCTTTTCTACTCGTTTTTCAAGTCTCTGGTGGGAAAGGACGTGGTGGTGGAGCTCAAAAACGACCTGAGGTTAGTGTTTATGACTACAACACCTAAAACTGTAACGTTATTCCGCTGTAGCTGCGGCTAGACGAAAGGACGCTAGCTGGTTGCAGCAGTGAAAGCAACTGTATGAATGAATATTTACACTAACATGATCAAATAATCGATCCTGCCCTTTCGAGTAGCTTTTTGTCATTTGTATGGAAAAATATGTTCCCGTGAGAGAGTCCCAGTAATGCAGAGAAGGTTACAGCTGTAGATGTGGTGATTACTGATATCCTTCATCTGTTTTCAGCATCTGTGGAACTCTGCACTCTGTTGACCAGGTTGGGTTTATGATTTTTATTATTATTTAAAATCAGCGCTTTTTAGCGTTTGCATTGTTTCGTTATTGTTTATTTTTCTTACTTATCTTTCAGTACCTGAACATCAAGTTGACAGACATCAGTGTCACAGATCCAGAGAAATATCCACATATGGTAAGCTGACGTTAGGACTTCCGGAAGTGGCGACACTATTTCTTTCCAAACACACATTGACTTTAAAAAAAGCTGATTAAAGAGCATTCTGGAGAAGTATGGAGGTTCATTCCATTTATGGAATCCCTTGCCTTTATTTTTTAGTCAGTACATTAAAAACTGTCTTTAAAGAGACTGATTCCAACAGGTCTGTCTGGAAAACTCTTTAAATTCAACACCAAGAACGATTAAAAACCCCTGAAGAAGAGACAATGCCCTGACAAAACAGTGGCCTCACGACCAAATGTTTAAATGAATTCACATTCAAAGAAAATTTCAGTAGAAGTCAACAACATTATTAACCCCCTCAGTAATCTTTTTACTTGACGCCGCATTAGAATCAGGTATTCATTCGATTCTGAGCCAGATTTTTTGCTCCGTCTTGCCGTCAAAACTGCACCGTGTTCTGTTTGCTTCAGCTGTCGGTGAAAAACTGCTTCATCCGTGGATCGGTGGTCCGGTACGTCCAGCTGCCGGCCGACGAGGTGGATACACAGCTGCTCCAAGACGCAGCACGAAAAGAAGCCATGCAGCAGAAGCAGTGATGGGGACATAGGGTGGAGTGAGGGAGGGGTTTGTAACAGGTAGAGGAATATGTGATACAACAACTTTATCTTTTGTAGTAACTTTATTTAAAGATGGCAGTTTGATTTACTTCAACAACAAAAAACAAGACTTTTCTATTTTTTTTTTTTAGTGCTTTCCTGATTATGGTCATTTGCAGAACAGGGTTGATTGTCTCAAACCCCCAGGACGTTTAGCAGTCTTCATCTGATTCTTTTAGTTAGTTCAAACAGCAGAGGACCGTGTTTGTGTTGACTGTTCTGGTTTAAAATTTTAAAAAAGGTTTTTTGTTTGTTTGTTTACAGATAAGGTTACAATATAAGAAATTCTCCTGCCTTTTTGCCTCAACTTGTAGATTTTTTTTTTAATTGTTTTTGGAGAAATACTTTGGTGTCAACATCAACTATGACCGTGGAAGAAGTAATTTTGTAATTATGTGTATTTTTTGGAAATAAAGCTAAAACTTCATTAGCTTGTGTGTGTTTGTCTGGAATCGGCTCCGTGTTTCACGCTCTGCTCCACACGATGCCATTAGATCTGCGAATGTCTTCATGAACAACAGCTTATTTTATTATTGTTTCTTTTAATACCAGCTGACCCAAAACTCACCAGTTTCCTCCATGACCCTAATAGTCGGCAGAAATTCCCACAGCATTAATAACTTGACGTTACTGTCGCCGCTGTGACCTTATTCCTCTCGCATACTGTTCTGGAAAACATCGTCCCTTCTTCGTGTTGAGTTCTTGTGGGTTTTATGTGCATCGGTTTATGGTCCTACCAAAGCCTTTTATTTAAGTTAAAGTCTGGACTTTGAGCAGGGCTTGTTGTAGCACCTTTCACCTGGTCTATCTCTCTTCTTATGCAGTCTGTTGTAAATGTGCTGCTGTGTTTGAGCCGAGCTTCCACTGGCTGACTGATGGCTTCACGTTTAAATAGAAAACACTTGAACATTCCTCTTGCTCCAACTTTAGTTGCTTGATATTTAGAGGTGTGGCCAACACAGACAGAACGGCTTCGTTCACTTCCTCTGCTGCCATTGCTGAAACTACGCGCCCTCTCTTACGGGCAGACTGCAATTCTAAAACTGCGCAGGAAATCAACGTCGCTGATCAAAACGTCTCCTGTTCTCTGATTGGGCCAGTAGAAATCCAACCAGAGAAATCATTGAAGGGCGATGAAAGTTAAGAAGACTAGATCTGAGTTGGCACTTTTGCTTTTTTATTTTTTTTTTACAGTTTTCTGACCTCAGTGTGAGCAACTCCTTGCTGTTACTCTCTTTATTTTTAAGGAAGTATTTTTGTGTGATGTACAGGCTGTTGTTGTCTATCCATTGTCGGGCTCTGCTTTTTCTAACACTCAAATTGTTTTTTATTATTTATCCAAATATAGTCATGCTCAGCATAGCGATGCCAGCAGAAGCCTGTAGAGATTTTCTTGTTCCACACATGGTCCGATCTGTTGGGATGTTTGCTCTTTGGAAAACTGGCAGCCGAACCAAATGTTTTCCATTTGGTATTGATTCTAATAGTTTAAACACGACCCCGCAGACTGACGGTCAGAACAGTTTGGATTAGCAGCTTCATGCCCTCAAATAACCCTCACTGGCTTTGAGGCTGAAATTTGACACTGTCTAAATTCAGGATCAGTTTTTCTTCCAACGTTGTATTTGTTAAACATTTAAGTCACTGACAGCAGGACCAGCTGGATTTTTACTTTCTTATATGAAGATGCATCAACGTTTGGATTAAGAGGATGGATTTTATTTTTTTTCTTTCAAATGACTGTAAATCTGCCATTGTTTTCTTCTGTAGCTGTAATTTTTTATCTGCTGCTCATTTTAGACGGTTTTATTAGCAGGAAGTAGGCGTATGGTGGAATGTTAGATCTGATATGAGAGGAAGATCTGCAGTTTTCCCACAGAGCTGACCGTAAAGTTAAGTAACACAGCAGAGGCCTGTCCTGGTTCTGGTACCGGTCCGGTTACACAGCTTGGACACAGCAGGCAATTCCTAGAGTTGAATCGGGGGGATATGAAAACAAAAAGACACATTTTTGAATCATTGGTTAAAACTTAATCACAGTATATATGTTTTTAAATTACATTTCTTTTTATTTCATTGACGTTATACCAAAAGCACCTGTCTGTCATTTCCTTTTTGCACCATTAGGGGACAGCAGACGATACACATTAAAATTCAAGACACTACATCTTTACATTACCGGATCTACTTTGTATAATTATGTAGTTATTTTTGTTTTTGTCAAGCTGTCAAGATTAGATTATAAATAATTAATTTCTAGTGAATCCATAAAAAACGACTGGGAGCGCCCCGCTGTCTTGCCAAGTTCCCATCAGTGACTGGAGTTTCTCTTGGCTTAAATAAGACTGATTGTCTTTTCTTTAGCTGCTGAATGGATGGAAGAACCGACCGAAATATCGTTTACAGTGAGAGCGCTTCTGAGTAACAGAGCTGCAGTTTCCTTGAGCAGAATTATTCCTAAACGTGACGAATTGCAGTAAAATGAAGACTTCCTATACCTGCTAGATCCACGGGCTGATTGATTTCTCATGGCCTTTTCTTGGTGCTGAAACATCAGTAGGAGTAGCTAATAATCTGGCTGCATTGTAATCCTGCCTCCATGTCTATTTATTTATTTATTTTTGGGGGAAAAAAGTTAAATATTCACACCACTTGAATCTTTTCCATGTTTTTCCATCTTACAAGATTCAGTGTATTTTATTGGGATTTTCATTCACCAGACTAACACCAAACTAATTCATATTAGAAACTGACTTTTTTTTTTTCAAATATATGAAAGATTTTTTTTTATTTAATGTCTTTTGAAAGATTGGTGTGCTTTTTTTCTTCTTCTCAGCCCTCTTTACACTCTGTTACCCCAAAATAAAACCGCATTATGAAGACCAAGAAAAGCGGGGTTAGGGTTTTAAACATCTCTGTTCAAATCATTGTTGATCTAAACTATTAGCCTGGAAATACAGAACTAGCTTTATGCTCAGAGTAACTCTAGAGAAATTATTTGACAATTATTAGTTGAATCACAATTCTGCTCTACTTTGTATTATTAAATGACATAAAATCCAAATATACTCTACATGTTTAAGACTTTGGTGATAAATTGAAAACAATCATTATTGCAGTTTTTCTAAACAAAAATGAAAAACTCTGCTTTCAATACATAGAAATCCAGTACCTTTATTTTACATTCATACATTTACAACATTGTACAATAATTTTAATGCAGTTTAAAAAAAAAAGAAACCCAATCCGAAAAAAAACTCTATTTTTTTTTTTTTTTTTACAATGATAAAGTTTCATGTTGTGAGGTTACAGACAAGTATTTAGAAATATATACATACACACACACATACTGGGAATTAGGACAAGTGGTGTCCTTGAGTTGTACCTTTAATAGAACTGAACCCTAAAGAGGTCAGCCAGCTTAGAGAAAGGCACATTGAATACACAGTGTATCTACAAACAAACAAAAATAAAAATAAAAGCTCAACATCGACACAAGTTTACGGTAGGATCTGGAACAAAGAGCAAGAACTGTAAACTTTCACTTATGAAAAAAACAAAACAAAAATGAACAAAAATCTAAAATCACATCTATATATAAACACATCTGAAGCCAAAAAAAGGAGAAAAAAACAAAACAAAATGAGAACATCTTTCTTTTTTTCTTTTTTTTTCTTGGTCATTACAAAGCAGTACGCAGAAATGCAGTTCAAAAAACGCTTAGATTGGCTCTGCCAGCAGAGAGCAATCGCACAGATAGAACACGATATGTCACAATATTTACATGGTCTGCCCGACGATGGTAAGAAATACCTCATGCACAACTGTCAGACAGCAGCAGCCGTCCGATACGTTTTCCATCCAACCCCACCCATCCTGCCTTTTACGCCTACGTGTCTGTACATACACTTAAAAATGTCTAGACAAATTTATATAGCCACAAAGTCTGTTTATTTATTTTTTCTTAAAATATATGTACCACCTGCCAAAATTGTCAATACTTTCAGAAAAGTAAGTTCTCTGATATAAAATACTGTATTTTCCAAAAAAACAAAAAACACATTTACATTTCATCCTTCTCAACAAAATAAAGCTTTATATATGTACCTTCAAAGCTTAAAAACACTCCCAACATACATATATATATATTTATATAATTAGATCTATATAGAAATCATAAAGTGACTAAGATACCATAAGTGTCTCTAGCATCACATGTAGTGGAAACCCGTTTAGAATGGCAGACGCAGCCAATTGAATCGTCTCAAAAACACAGTGTGGCACTACTATTTTGGATGATTGTACAAGTTTCAAGGAGGGTGGGGGTCGTTAAATGCCAGGGTCAAGACTGCCTCCAAGGTAACCGTTTTTTTTTTAGTTGTTTTTTTGTCCCCTTCTTTTAGCTTAGCTTAGCATGCCTTTGTCATGTCGGTAGGCATTTCTGCTGTGGACATGCGGTACTGGATCTTGGTGTTGGTGATGGCGCCGTGCTTCTGTCGGAGATGCAGCCGCAGCTGGCTCTTGTGGCGGAAGTGCAAGTTGCATTTTTCACACTGAAATGAAAATATAGAAATATTAATAAAATATGCACTTTGACATATACATCCCCACAACCTTCAGGAAAGTGCATCGTAGTACATGCTGTTAATTGATGTGTATATCAACAAAACAATTGTCAACTTTTAGTTTTGATGCTTGTAATGATGGATTCTAGTGAATGATTTACTATTTGACCTGCCAATAAGAACCAATCAGGTGAGAATTGGATTGAATCTCTTCTAATCAACCTACATGGTAGGGTTTCTCTCCCGTGTGGATGCGCAGGTGGCTTTTCAGCGTCTGCAGGTGACGGAAGCGTGTTCCGCAGATCTCACATGGGTATGGCTTCTCACCGGTGTGGATCAACACATGGGCACGAAGATGAGCGACCTGAAACAGGAACCCCAAATAAAATGATTGATTCAAATGTTTGAACAGCTTTTAAAGCACAACTTTGTATGTTAAGGGCTTGTTCAGCCTTGGACTTACCTGTACAAAACGAGCTCCACACGTCTCACATTTGTATGGCTTCTCTCCTGAGTGGATGCGAGTGTGAGTCTTGAGGTTAGCTGGTCTGTTAAACTGAGCACCACAGATGTTACAGCGGTACGGCTTCTCTCCTGAAGAGAAAGAAATCGGTTTAGACTTCAATGACAAAGACTTAAAGATAAAAACGAGAGATTTTCGTTTTAGTTCAGTACCTGTGTGGACGGTCTTGTGGCTGGCGAGGTTGCCCTTGTAGCGGAAAGCGGCCTGACAGCGGTCACACTTGTATGGCTTGTCGCTGTGGACTTGAAGCATGTGCTGTTTCAGGGCTTCGTCGTCGGCAAACTTGGAGTCGCATTCGTTACAGAAGAAGGTACCGTTTTCTGCTTGGTGGAGGGGAGAGAAATCGGATTTTGTTAATGGCTGATGCGGGATGCAAGCATTTCTAATCCAAACTTGAAACCATGAACTCACCACAACTGGAGTCTGAATACTCTGAGTGGAGCTCCGCCATGTCTTCGGAGAGGCGTGACCTGGAATTGTTGGGACAGACGGAGTGTTGGGGGGACTGAGAGCCGCAGGTGGAGCAGCTGAGGCGGTTCAGGTAGTGGGGAGGGTGGCCATCGCCGTTCCTCAGTGACCCCTCGAGCGCACTGGGAGAGAAAATATAAAAACAAACATTCAAGACTACCATGATCCACAAGATGATGTTTCTTAAACTCGCATCTTAAAGGCCCTCACCTGTTGATGATGTTGTTGAGACGGCTGGCCTGTGGCACAGGTAGGTCCTCGCTGCTCTTATTCATGGCTTGAGCATCAAGGCTCTCTGAGTCGCCAGGGTGGATGTAGGGCTGCAGGCCGAGGTGCTGAGGGGAGCGGAGCCCGGGATCCCTCAGCCCTGCCTCGTCGTCTTTCGTGCTCTGGTTCAGCACGATAAACTTGTACTTCTTCCAGTTGCGAGCCTTAGGATCTGGCGTACCCTGCGTCACTTGTCCTCCGCCAATGTGGGAGAGGCCGGCGTTCTTGCTGCTGCTGGACTCTGTCGGGGAGTTGGGCTGGCAGTCCGATTTGAGGGGACTCTGAGGGCTGCTCATGAGACTCTTGCGCCCGGTGGAGATTCCCAAAGGATAGTGCTGATGGATGAGGTCATCCTCTGCCTGTGAACCATGCTCTTTGCTCAAGTCTTTCTGGTGCTCAAGGGTCAACACAGGGAATGTGCGCTTCCTTGAGCTGAGCCCAATGGTTTGGCCCTCGTGCCCCTCCTTCCTAATCTCATCGTCTCTTCCTATTTCTCTGGAAGCAAAGACGGTTGAGTGAATAATGCCAGAGGAGCCGGTACCAAGAGCTCTGGCGTAGTCTGCCCTGATGCCATTGGCGCTGTCATGAGGAGGACAGTGTTTGTGGTGGATCCCACTCTTTGAGAGGTCGGCAAAAGCGTTTTTGGCATCAGTCAGCTTACAGAGCGGGAAATGGAATCCTGGCATGGGAAACTGCCCGTAGAGGTGGTAGTTACTGGGGGTGCTGACGCTGCTGAACATGTTTGTGCCATAGGGTCTTCCGTCCCTGAACGGAGCCAGGCGGCTGTGCAGACTGTCAACAACATCATGGGGTCGATACACGTGGACGTCCTGGGGCAAAACCAACGGACTGACCAGAAACTCATCTCTGGGCAGCTTGGCAGTCGAATCACTGTGCAGGGAACGAGAGAGGGGTTATGAACACACAGACACTGATAATCACGGATTTACACAAGAGATCTGACGGATTCCACCGACCTGGATTTGATAAATCTGTGGCAAGTGTCCACGACGTGGTCCATCTGCAGATAGATGGCCGTATTCATGATGGACATGATGAGACTTTCCTTTAGTGTGAGACGGGAAGTGTACATGAACTCCAGCAAGATGGCAAAGCCCTCAGGGTCCACCTTTGGGTCCAGACTGATGGCGTTAAGGTTGCACTTGTGGGAGTCAGTGAAGATAGTGTAAAACAGCCCACTGTGTGCATGAATGGGGAAAAAACAAACAAACGAAGGGTTAGATTTAAACTAAAAGTATAAAGAAAACGTGTGCTTTAAAATTTAAGAATAAGCACAACACACCTGCAAGCCATGAGAACAGTCTTGTGTGCGCGAAACGGCTGTCTGTTGACCAGGATGGTAACATCTGTGAGGATGTCTCTGCTGCGCAGCCGGTTCAGATTAAGAAGGACATCACTGGCGTGGCGTGTAAACTGTATGCAGCTGTCTGCTGCACAAGCCATTTTGTCAAGTTCTGCCAACAAAATAAAAAAAGAATGATTTTGTTTTTGTTTGTTTTTTGTTCTTGTAAAACTATATACTCATCAGTTTACTCCGTTCCACACAGAATCCACTAGTTTTAAGACCAAACACTTGGATCTGTTTTTGGATAAATGAGCTGTATTCAACTTATTTGATATCCCCACAAAAAAGAGATGGTCAGATCAGAAACAGACGATGTCGCCAGAAGGCGGCGCCATTTATTAAAACAACATTTGGATATTTTAATTTCTGCTTTTAGAAAAATTTCTCTTCTCTTCACTTTCTCTCAGAAACACCCGTGAAAAGATTAACATGATAAAGTTCCAGATAAATTATTCAGCTGATAAGTAAACTGCAGCAAATTACAGAGAAAAAATGACTTCTGTATAAATGGACAAAATTTAATAATAATTAGCTGGGGTTTTTTTTTATGTGGATCTAAAGTCAAAACTGATTTCAATACCGATATCAGCATTATTCTAATGAACAGCATATGGAGCTGATCTTAGATCATGTCTCAACTTAAACCGGAGCGAAAGAAAGTTTTCAGTGCGCGTTTCATTTTTTACAACCTGATTATAAAGTAGGGGAAATAATTCCCACAAACAGATTTTATGTTTTCACCCTGTCGGCATGAAAAACAAAAAAAATCTGAATTTAAATCGTGAGATTTTAACGCCGTGTTTAAGATAAAACTAGGTGGTGCAGCTTGTAACAGTACATCAGCTTGTTGATGTTTTAAAGTCCGCTCAAAACGCTCGTGGTGCATTTATGGGTCAAAGGTTTTTATCAAACCAGGGGGAGAAAAAACAGCAGAAATATTCAAACTGGCTTTGAAGCAAACATGCGGATTTATGACGGTGTCATGAAGTCAAGTGTCAGAAGTGGAGCGTGTAACTGGACTCGTCCGCAAATAGAAGAAGGACTGGACAGACAAGACAGACCGATTGGGGAATAAAATAAGAACATTAAGAGTTTCACTAAACTCTCGGAGTCTGGCACGACGCGTACGGACGCCTGAAGTTGTTCTTTAAATGACTGCGTCGGTTAAATTTAAATAATTCACATTTTAGTCAACAAACTTTTTTTTTCTTGGTTTGTTTTACTTTCGTCACGTTTCTCGTTTAATCGAGCAAAAGTATTCAGCCCATAAACGAAACTGCGGCTCTCCCAGCGCAGAGCTCTGACAGACTGTCCCCTTCACAGTGACACCTTGAACTTGTCAAACAGCGAGCTGTCACAGTGGAAAAAAATAAGAGACAACTTGTAGCTTCTACCGCGGAAAAAACACACACACACCCACACGCTCTCTCACACACACACACACACACACACGCACATCAACAGTAACATTTCCGCTGCAGTGTTACGGTAACAGGAGGATTTGTTCTGGGCAGCCCTTTGCGCTCCATTAGAGCAAATTACCGCGGCTGCTGCTGCGCACTAAAAACAGTATAGACACAGAACCCCAACGCGCGGTTGCCACGCTGTCTGCGAAGTTCGCGTGACAGACAGCGCTCGCTTGCCGCCGTTCCTCTGTATTTTGACACTTGAACGAACAAAGTGGGGATTTAATCACAGGCGCTCCATTTTCCTCCCATGTTGCTCTCTTAAACCAGAGCGTTATTACGCTGCTTTACAGCAACCACCGAGTGTGACAGCCGACAACCGCTGGAGACTGCCGTCCGCCCGCCCGCCCGCCGCCTCCAGACGGACCGGCCGACCGGCTCCGCGCGGAGACTGAGAGAGCGGCGCTCCGGCTGTCAGCAGTAGCAGCGGCAGTAGACCCCTGTCTCCCTCTCCGGAGTTTCCACTGTTCACTCTGACAGACACACGCAGCCCCGGCCGGCTTCACAAAACACCCAAGCAGACACAAAAACGGACAAACGTCTAAAAACATAAACAAGAAACACAGCAGATAAAAACTTCGCGCCATATTAAATAATAATAATAAAAAAAATATGGAATTTAAAAAAATCACCTGGTAGCGCTTTCCTAGAAACTTCTTGCATCACCACTTCTAAGAACCCCTGTTCTAAGAATCAGAGGAGCACAATTCTCGGAATTTGAGCCTGAGACCGTACCACTCCGCCGGTGCAGGGGAGAGAACCTCTCCTCTAAAGTTTTCACAACCAGCTCGTTTCGAAGCGCCGCTTCAGACGCGAACGGCACCTAGCATTTTTTAAAACCAAAATATACTCCAACACTCGCTCAAACGAGCAATAAAATGCGTATAAATGTCGAAAACAACGGAGTTATTCGCTTCGCGGGGTCCGGAATCCCCCTGCTGTTGGTTCAGCCCGCGCAGTCACAGGACGGCGAGCGGGCGACGTCACCGGCTCCAGAAAACCAGCCCCCGAAATTCTCAGAACTAATTTATATTCCGTGACTTAAACGGCGCACCGAGCCGCTGCCTTCCGTCGCATTTAACACACATACAGTCCATACATGAGCTGCGCAGAGACAGAGCTCTGAATTATTAGGTCCGTGCGGACAGATCGAGGTCTCTGCCTCGATTTTGGGGCTCTTATCAGTTTGTAGGCGCATTTCCCTGCGGGTATGTTCACTTCATGCCGCCGGTGTGGAAGGTTTTGGGGGGAGAGCTTTAATAGACTGATATTTCCTCTGTAATGCATTGAGTCGGTGGAGCCGTCGGATGGGATTGTTTTTTCTCAGCGCACGGTTTGAACTAGCTCTTTAGCTCAGCTTTATATATATTTTTTTTTCCTCATCTCTGCTTATAACTGTTCTGTAACTGTCTGTAACCTTTGGCTGATTGTTGCTTTTAACAGAGCTTTAGGCTCTTTGCTGTAAGGGGTTTGTTTGCATAGTAAAGCAAACTTGTTGCATTTCTGCAATTGCATTGCAATAGGAAAACTTGAGGCTTGGGAGTCCAGAGTTGGAGCACGCATGCAGCTCCTGGTTATAAATCAGTTAATGTTTAAAACGCTCTGGAACATGTTGTAAACATTGTAAAAAAAAAAAAGTAATGTCAAGGGCAGGAGAGTGTTGGTTTGCGGGCTAAACCTATTGCTCAGGTTGGATTGACTTCTGTTTCTTTTTGATTGGATTAATTTGATAGATGAGGATAAATTACAACAACAACAACAAAAAAAGAGAATAATCTGGTAAATTAACAGTGCCTTGCTTTGTTATTTTAATGTGCATGTGAACCCTGCATCATTTTTATAATAATAAAGCTGCTCCTTTTTTTCCACCTCTTCTTTTGCAGCCATGTGGTGTTTGTTGTGTTGATCCATTTCTTGTCTGCGACTATCACCAACCAGGTGCTCGCATGAAATTAAAGCCATTTAGGACTAGCTTGAGCTCTGTGGTTTGTGTTTTCATCCCTGCGTAGAAGGCAGGACTGTGTGAAGTTGCGTCGTTTACAGGCTCTAATGGGCGAGCCTTCGAATCTTGGTTATGAGATGTAAAACAGGCAACGCGTTAGAAGTTGCCTTCATCTCACGACATGTGGGCACACATTTACTGTCAGTGACTCACCTTGGAAGCCTTGCTTGTGGTGATTCCAAACCACGGATTCGCCGTCTTTTCTCATCCCGTTCACTCCTTGGCAGAGGAGGAGCATTTGCTGGGCTTGGGAGAGAAAAAATATAAATAAAAGAAAAACTCTGTTAATTTATGTAGGATGCAAAAACCCAGAAATGATTAGTTGTAGACTTGTAAAAGATCATTTTACTCTTAAAGAAACAGGACATATTTGTGGATATAGGTGAGTTAGATAGTGGTGGACCCAGAACATTTTCATAGGGATGGCCAGACAGGGCCGGTAAAATTTTAGAGTGCCACAACTAAACAACAAAAATACATATTTAAAACTTTATGTATGTATTGATTGTGTTTTTACATGTATGTCTTGATTGAAGAAAATGACTCTGTGTGCCTTTTATATAAATTGATGATGGTTTTCTTTGGGTGTCAGGGGGGTGACCAGCCTTTCTCCAAAGGTGCCCATGGCCCGCCTGCCCAGCCCCCTGTTGAAGTTGCAACTCCAACTTTAGCTCAGAATTAGTGTGTAAACTGACTGAAAGTAAATCACTGTTATCACATGGGTTGATATACAGTAGATACTCATTGTAAATGTGTAAAAGTGTCAGAGAAAGGGAAAAATTGAACTAAAATGATAGAAAAAGAGGCATTTTAATGTATTATTTAAAATCAGGGAGCAACAACACTAGCATGCATTGATTATTACAGTTAAATAATAATCTATAATACTAATTGTTGTTTTAAATTGAACACAAACTTGAGCAAAAATGTAGAACTAGCAACTGCTAAATGTGCTCAAGTGCCTTTACACCAGAGGGAACCTTTGCCTTTCTTTAGTTTTCACACCCTGACCTTTTTGTGTTTTCTGCAACCGGACATATTTTCAAAGAGAAAAATTTGAAAGCACAAGGCGGCTTTCTTTCAGCCAGCTGAGCACCAGTCTGCAGCAGCAAGTAGGGAAGGGGCAGCACCTGCAGGCACAGATGATCTCCGGACGTTTCCCAGAGATTTAATTTTACGGACTTTGAAACGATCGGTAAGAGGGAACGTTTTAAGACTTTCCTCCTCACAGAAACTTTTGAAGACTTTCTAAAAGTAAGTTCTATTACTTTGAGCATGAAACAAAAAAAGCCACGTTTTTAATGGTTTTGATGAGATTTTAACAACTTTGTCTGACTTGGTGGGGTCTGAGATTAATGTTCCCCCCAACAGTCTGTGCTCCTGTTTGTTCTTCTTTCCCAACCCACTCTCCCTCCTTCCCTCCCTCTTTCTCACTTCAGCAAGAGTGACATCTCCCAGTGGAGTGCCCAAGCATCCGCCGATTTGCAGCCGGAATCCCTCCAAAAAAAAAAAAAAAAATAATAATAATGTTCACGAACCATTGCGAGACTGGTGGTGGTGGGGAAGTAGGGAGGGCGAAAAAGTCTCCAAAAATAATTAAGACGAACGCCTTTTTTGTTGTTGTTGTTTTACAGCAATCTCAGATTCAGCACTGCCAAATAAAGATGGCGTGGAGCTCCAAACAAAGAGCAGCGTCAACTTTATTTCAATCCACTTGGGGGACGTTTGAGGCGCTCCGGCGCGGTTTATGCATAATGCACGGCCATAAACCATCCAGGAGTTAGGAGGGAGACGCGTAATTTACCAAGGCCTCATGCTGTGCCCCCGCTATACGGGGATGAGATAATTACCGCAAATCCTTGGCAAACTTTTTACTCAATTTCTTTTTTTCCTAAAGAAAAAAAACCCAGTAATAATAAATGACCCACTTAGAGAGGGGCAGAGGAGGCTGATCAACGTGCCCCAGTCTGAACCCACCGTGTTATCAATCTGTGCCGGTTAATCCTAATCATCTCCATTCAGGCTGCAGAATTAAACATTGTTCTGTTAGATGGCGTTCAGAAATCAAGCTTACCAGCTGAATTTATTTTAACAATAATAATAATAATAAAGGGTGTGAATCGCTGCCTATCCAGTCGGTGCACCACAGGGTCACCGACCAGAAGTGCCCACTGACAAAAAGCCTGAGGCCCGGAGGTTGCCTCACTTTCCCCCCCACCTCCCTCCACCTCCTCTTCATAAACTGCACTTTTTTTTTGTCTCGTTTCACAGCAAATTTCTGCCAACTTCAGTGTTCATTGTCAGCAAAGATGAGTGCAGAGTTTTGTTCTGAGGCATGATGCAACCGCGCTGTAACACCAAACAGATAATGCTGTTAGCTACAGAGGTCTTTTTAGTTCCTTTCTTTAAAAGATTTTCTTTTTATATTGTTAAGTTTCACTTTTTTTTGCCTCCCTCCCCTTTCTTGTTTTTTTTTTCACTTCTCTCTCTCTTCACTCGCATTTAAGCTCATCTTTCTGCGCGGAGGATGCGTGGAAACCATCACAAGGAGATTTGCATTCATATCTTTTCACCTTGATCGTCTGTTTAAAGACATCACAGAAAAACCTACTGTACGTGCGCACATCATTTATAAAACAGGTAAAAGAGATTGAGATGTAAAAAAAGTGAATGATGTGTGGGGTGGAGGAGGAGGGTGACTTCAAAAGATTTTCTGTGCAGGAGTGAATTTCTTTTGGAGGTTTGCCTCGTGCTTTTTTTTTTAAAGAAAATTTTATATTAATTAACACAGACGACTTCTATTCTGACGTGCAATCAAGCCCTCCCTGCAACAAAGCTGCTGCGTATCTCCGTGTTGAAAGCCGTCTTTCATCCCGTCTGACAAGGTTAAACACAAATATGAGGAGAAGCTGCTTTTTTTTTTTTTTTAAGTTTGTAGGATCTCACAGTCGGGTTCGGATTGTTCTTGCTTCATAAACTGGGTCAGAATTTAGAAAGGGCAAACCGGGGCGCAAACAACAGGGGGAGGGTGGCAAACAAATATTTCGTGTATAGCGTGCATGTTCATAATAGAGACGCACTGATCCTGATATTAATATGCATCGGTCTCGACATTGGAAAGAAATTATAGATGGCTGTGTTATTTACATGTTTGACCAAGGTGGTCAATCTGCTTTAGTCAGTTTCAATTTGGTGCTACACTCCTAATCGCACTGACTGAACAAATTAAAGTCAATTTTACATGTTTGACCAAGATTGCAAAGCTACTGGTGTATTTAACTGTGCTGTACTGGTGCAGAGTTATCACTTTAATTTGTAATTGAGTAGATTTAGGTTTGCGTTTTTAAAAAAATAAGTGTATTAAACCAATTCAACACTGTTTCTGTGTCAGATCAGTATCGGCCAATGTTAAACCTCAGATATCGGCACTGGAAATGGAAAAAGTTGATTGGTGCGTCCCTGGTTCATAATAAAAGTCACGGGCTCGTTTCGCAGGTGGGGTTTTTTGTAAAACATTGGATTGTTTTATTAATTGAAACTACACTCAAATATTTGGAAATGACCTATTATTTTGGGACACACATTTTAAGCCAACCTATAGTTCAGTAATTTGCGTAAGGAAAAAAAAATAATAATAAATAAATAAATATGTATATATATAAATTCATTATTTTTTTTATTTGCGATTGGGCAGCAAATCTGGTTCCAGCCCAGGGGCCTTTATTCTCCTCAATCTGTCCCTGTTCATACAAATATATATATTTTAGCACTTCTGTACAATGAGTGTCTATTGGTTCCTTCAAAAACATGCTCTTAAAAAGTACGTTTGCAGAAAGTTTTCTGCAGCGCTTTGGTGATTCACCTTGAGATTTGTTTGCTTTGTTCCTCCAAGCAAACAACTCGGAGAGCATCGAGAGCCGAGGTGTGTGATGGCGTTGGGTGTTTGGTGGACTGGAATTCCAATTTTAGTCCAATCAAAGCCTGTAAATTCAGGACTTCCTCTCAAGCCCAGCTGAGAGAAGGCCCAGAATGCACTCTGCAGATCCGAACTCGGAATTTTCCATGCATACCGTCTACTTCCTGCCGGCGTTGCCACCTGCTGCACGATGGCTCAGATTCCTCCAGCAAACGCAGGAATGAGACTGACAACGTGTGCAAATAATGGGTGCCATCGTTAAATCTTTACTGTGTTTGTTCCAGAGCAGCAGGTCTGAGTGGCTGAAATTTGGGAGATTACTTCCAAAGCTTTGCTGCCGTATCTTCAGAGGTATTCTGTCTTAGACGGGACACTCCAGAGTGGGCGCTCAGATCGCCAACAGGTGGCTCTTATTACTCTACACCACCCTGGATAATGATCCAATAGGAACCATGTGCCTGAATCACTCCACCTTGAGTGTCTCACCAGTTAGGTGTCGAGCTGTGGCTCTCGATGGGCTGGCTGTGAGGTGGAAACCTGGAAGAGCAGCTTTTCTTCTGTCAGTTTTTTCTTTCTTTTATTTAACTCAAACTGCACAGGAGGAGATTCCTCAAGAGTGCATACTCCAAAGCTTTAAAATTAACGCTTACTACATCATGTAAAAAGTCTCAAAACACTTAAAGATTTATTTTATTCCAAAGCACAATTAACATTTTTTTACAGTTACCATCTTATCTTCCTTATTAGGCATGTCATAGTTACTGGTACCAAGAATTCTTTCATTTTTTAATATTTTTGAGAAATTTCTGATTTAAAATCGTGAAATTTGGAACTACTGGAGTGATCAGCGTTTTCCCGACTGCATAGTACGTAAGATAGTAGGGCTGGGCGATTATGGACTTAAAATATTATCGAGATATTTTGTGGTACTATCACAATAACGATGAAAGTTATGACAGCAGGTAATTTTTAGGTAATTGTATGGTTCTGACCACAATCAAAGCCCCACAAACAGATATTCTCATTTGTGATATGAGTCTTTGGGACAACAGTCACAAAAATAAGTGATTTGTTCCACTAAACTGCACACGGTAACTGCATTTTATTAGTTACTGATGATTATTGATATTTTCATTGAAAATACAGTGGAGAAAATAGTATAACTATTAGCATAACTATTTTCTCCATTAGACAGTTTTGGGGGTGTTTAAAAATCATCTGTTGTCATTTATTGCACCAACAATTAGACAAAATTATCATAAGAAATTTACCACAATAAATTCTGAACTGTAGTTCTAAAACTACAGTTTCTACATGTAACATGTCTGTAAAGCAGCTGGCTGCAGGCTAGTTCACTGAGCAGCCAATTCTACCTCCTCATCATCTATAACTGATTTATTTATCTATCTTTTTATCTACATCTTCACCTGCTTCTTGTTGTTTTCCGTTTTATTTTTGTCTGCTGACTCAGGTGGATCATTTCTAGTGTGCTTCTCTTGTGGTTTTACGTCTGTCCGCCTATTTTTAACCTCTGTAAAGCCCCTTTGTGTTACCCTCGGCTGTTAGAAAACCGCTCCGTAAATAAAGTTTGAGTTGTTTCCGCTACTCTACAAATAGAATAGCAACAATTTCTGATATTCTG
>CAEFZY010061577.1:0-45795 GCA_903066815.1 Brachyrhaphis roseni
TTCCTCGACACATATATTCCCCCTGTCTCACTCTTACCTTTTCTGCTCGAGCGCCCCTGGCGGCCGTTAGAAAAAAATCATAAATAAGCCGCATCATTGTATAAGCCGCAGGGTTGATATCGTGAGACAAAAGTCGCGGCTTATAGTCAGGAAATTACGGTACTTAATTTTAAACTGTTTTATTAGTACAAATATATATTTTTTCTAAATTATTCCCAACAACCAACGTCCACAACAGAGGTCTCCTCTTAATGAAAAAAATATTAACAAGATGGGAAAGCCTTATTAAAAAAATAAATAAATAAA
Source organism: Brachyrhaphis roseni (assembly GCA_903066815.1). NCBI lineage: Eukaryota > Metazoa > Chordata > Actinopteri > Cyprinodontiformes > Poeciliidae > Brachyrhaphis > Brachyrhaphis roseni. The sequence continues at coordinate 307 of CAEFZY010061577.1, forward strand.
GGATCAAATTAAAGTTAAATCGTATTTTCTCGCTTTTGACACACAATGGTAAGCTGGATGTTGGACTGTTATATATATAATAGCCATTAGCAATTAGTTTGCAAAAGTATGAAATGAACAAAAAGGAGGACAAAAAAGTTCCTTTTTGAGTAGAATTGTTATGTGACTGCTCAAATTTATATTAAATTAAAGATTTTAATATTATGTCAGGAATGGACCTAGATCTTCTCAAATGAATCACTTTGATTGTGAACAGAATAACCAACGAGGTTCAAGTGATTATAGTTGATAGAAAACAATAACCTGGCTTTAATTTACTCCTGTGTAGAAAACAAAGAAAGCAGCAAATCCTGCTGAAAGCTGTGCAAGGCAGAAGGAAATGTGGACAACATGCAGCCGTTAAATATAAAGTAGCCTTGTTCAGGTATCGTGTAAAAGATAACATTTAATCCTCCTGCAATATGGCTATTTGAGTTGGTGGTGCTGAATTTCAGGTATGCAGCTGTTCGTTCTCTGGGCTGTATATTTAGGAGCCGCTGAAGAGAGAACCAGACTCGAGTCTGACCCGTAAACCTGCTGGACTCCCAGGGAGCTGCTTCCAAACGGCCGAGTCGGTGAATGCATCCCTCAAAACAATCATTATGACTTTCAAAAGTATTTCACATTTTGTCATTACAACCAGCGATTTTCTGAATTCTCCTGTGTCGCTTTGTTTTAATGACGCTGTTGGTGAACTAGCGTTCTTCAAATCTGTGTAGTAATTGCCCTCAGAAGGAAATAACACTCCTTCCACTCCACAATTAAGCACAGTTTTGTGTTGGTGCATCATAAAATTCCAATGAAATACATTTAAGCACAAGAAGTGAAAAAGTTTGCAAATTAAAACATTTCTAAGAAACTGACTGCATCAGTGAGCTTACCCACAACTTTACTGGTTTATAATTTAACTACAAATTAATTAAGATAGTATTTCCATCTTTATGTACTTGGGGTTTTTTTAATGTAACATGTTGCCAATCTAAAATATTTGATCCATTTATTTTATTAAAAATACAGAAATATATACCCATATTCTTTCTGCAACATGAAATGCAGTCCACATATTCCAGCAATTTTTTTAATGAATCAAACCGCAACTTCTTATTCTTTCTTACTAAAGATGTGCTGCAGCAGCAAACGAAGCTTTATTATTCCATTTTTGAACATTTACTTTATAAAGTCTGTTAAAGAAACATTGCTTTATCCCTAATTTTAGGTTTTGGTACAAAAAAGCATCAGATTTCTACAAGAAAGAAGAAAAAAAGTCTGTTGCCTCGTTTATAGTGTGTTTAGACCTATGAGTTTCATTTTTTTTATGTTTTCCTGGACTATTTTCCATTATGTAACGATTTAAATGTCACTATATGGCTCCTTACATAGATCCTAACACCTGATTGGTAAATCAGCACAGCAGTTTATTTTCAGACCAATCTCTTACTTATATAATAATGTCCGATGCTGTTAACATATAATTTTACACCTTCAATTAATTATGTATTTCTACAAATTAAAATATCGATTCATGTATGTTCGATTATCACTTGTTTATTGAATTGAAGGATATAAATCACTTATGCTGGATTTTCTAAGAAGAGACGCTAATTAAGGGGTGAGGCGGGTCGAGCCCCTCGGTCCAAAATAGCGCTGCTTGGGAAAAAAAACAAACCTTTACACCCCGCAGCACTTGCGACACAGTCAGGCTCCGGCTGATAATCACTAACCAGGCGGAGCGGAGAAAAGCAAACAGAGATAAAACACTACAAGTCTGTGGTCGAGACGCTGTGTTTTCCCCCCTCTTCTCCTCTTACTGACATGAAAATGAAGTGCTTCGGTTTCGTTTGGATCTTCGTGGTGCCGAGGGCTGAATCGCGTTGATTTACAGCAGAACTGAACCGCACCGGGGCGACAACAGCTGTTGGGACGTACAAATGTTGTTCTGGCAGTCCTACACCGAAAACTTCCGGGCTCCGGTGCAGAGGCTCGGCGATGGAGACAGCAGCAGCTACACACGGTACGGAGCTGAGTCTGCGCTGCTCATATTTTGTTGACAGTTATTACTTTGTAAATATACAGTTTCTCTTGAGAGCTAAACACAGTGGTGTGCGTTGGTCGAGGAGGAACCGACTCAATTGATCGGTTCACTTGTGTGAACTAAGAGAGTCGGTGTGTATTTTATACAGTTCCGAACATACGTGGACATTCTTGCACAGTTTTGGCATTCGTTGCATTTGTTTCTTCATTTAAACGATGTCAAAAATATCGATACATGTTTAAAGGTGACGGAGAGATTAATCATAATTCTACTTGTGCATACTTTATGAACTGGTTAGAATCACTGACCCAGTGAATTTCAAGCATGAACTTTGATGCAAAGACGAGTCATAACACCTTGTCAAAAAAATGAAAGAAAAACTAAAAGCTGTAATGGCAGATAAAGCAAACACAGACCGACTATGTTTCATGGGGAGAGTGGGTGCAGTGTGTGAGACGGTGAAAATTACATATCAAATGTAAGATATTGTTTTATATAGTTGTGTGTGAGAATCACTCATACAAATGATACCAAAACTTGGATTGACTATGATAAATAGTTCTGTATCAGCATAACAGCCAACTCTTGTTTACAAAATGAGCCAAATCGTTCGGATCTCTTGAAAATATTCGGAATTCCCATTGCTAGTGAAACACAATGACGGAAGCTGGGAAGCCTCTGATTGGCTAATGCTTCTGCAGTGGGCACAGAAGACGGCTTGTGATTGGGTGGTTTTCGTCCTGGCATCGTTCCTGAGGCTGGCGGTGGCGACCGAGCAAGAAGCTAGAGTCAGTCTGAACGTCGAGGGAGCCATGTTGATGCCTGTTTTTGTGTCAAACGGTACATTTTCGATGGTTAAAGGACTACGTCTGAAAGACGGGAAGCCCGAGCGGTGATTTCCCAACCACTATGAGAAGAGAGGACCTGGCTGGAATGGTACAGAACGTGCTTGAAGAGCGCTGGGTTTAGGTCACTGAGCAGCTGATTCAAAGCAAATGAAGTTGTTGCTAGTTAGCTTGGTAGCCAGGTAGCAACAGCTGTGCGGACGCTGCGTGGGATGCGGCTTTTGGACTCTTGCAATACAGTTTATCACCTTGTTGTATTCTGCTGAACGGACGCTCGCCAGTGCTGTTGGGGGAAACGCTCAAGGAAGCGACGACGAGACTGTTGGGTCAGCTCTGGCTTTATGAAAGATGGCTTTGTAAAGCTAGCTAACGTTAGCATGCTGACAATCAGTCCGCATCTTTCGTCACGACTGTTTGCTAGCTGATGGGGTTCTAACTTATTCTTTCTCTGGGGCAGTTTGCCACTAGTTTGGAGGGGAAAACTGCTTCAATAAGCCAAACATAATTATGGTGGTGAATTCAGTCTCCGGGCAAAACTACCTGTTCGCCTTCCCAGCCTGCCGATGAGCAGCTAACGGGCTTAGCAGCAGAACTTTGCTCCGACGGGTGTCTCTCACAAGCTGCAGAGCCCTCTCTCGCTCGCTAGCCGAGCCTTTACCTGAATCAAGCTGGCGGCCCTCCGGGTAGAAGCCGAGGACAAGGAGCTGGGGTCCATGGCCTGGGTGCTGAAGATGGACGATGCCACCATCGAGTCGGGGCTGGTGCATGACTTCGATGCTAGCCTGTCTGGCATCGGACAGGAGCTCGGGGCTGGAGCTTACAGCATGAGGTTAGAGACATGCAGGATAAAAACACACACACACTGTCTGGATGGTGAACCGTTAAATATGTCTGGCTGGGGAGGTGGTGTTGTTATTCCCTGTTGCACTGGGTGTAATGGTCTCTCTTTGTTTTGAGAACTGCAGCACAGCAGTCACTGCGGGGTGCCACGATCGAGGTCAAACATTAGATTACACAAATTCAGACGGAAAAATCCCGTTTCATGTTGTGAAGGGGGGGAGGTAAACACGTCAGATCAGCTGATCCTGTTCCCCCACACACAATGGGCATGTTGCTACAACATATACAGACTTAGTTTCAACTAGGAAGTGCGTGGGGAGAAGGTAGTAGCTTTGTTTGTGATGGTATGCATGGAAAGCAAAGGGTTTTCTCTGGGTCTGAGCCAGTGGCCTCACTCTGTTTAAATGTTTCTGGGCTCACATGTGTCAGTATGGAACATGCTGTGGACAAGTTTGTGTAAATAAGGGAGGTGCTTATTGTGAACTTTACCTGCTTGTCGATCTGTGGAGTAATGATTAATATTTGGAAGGGAGGAAGAGGTTGTGCTTTCTTTTGTAATGTTTAGCCATTATGGTTCAGAATAAGAATATGAATATTTCTTGAGAATAAACAAAAAATGTTAGACAGCCATTAATATTCAGTCCAGAAACTTGATTCAGAAAACTTTGGAAGCTAAATGAACAATTTTCTGTAGTTTACAGAAAATTAAGCTACTAAATTTTCACAGTAATTCATGAATATACCGGATGCATGAGCTCATTTATATAAATAATTAACTTTTTCTGATATGTGTACGTTTTGCAATAATTGCATAGATTTGAAATCAATAACGGATGTGACAAACCAGAATTTCAGAACATCATCAGGTTCACTGAGTTAATATTCTCTTAACTATTGCTATAAAAACTTTTCATATTGTTTTATTTAAAAAAAAAAAAAAAAGAAAAGAAAAAAGGAACATTTTGTCAACGATCTCCAGCTGTTCATCAAACCTTTCTATTTCTTCCAATTTTCCAATTGTTTTTAAGACAGTCACTGGGGTTACTTCTAACTATTGGCCAGGTATAAAGTGTTTTATTAGCATTCTGCTAATGCCATTAGTTTAGCAAACAGTAGCTTTAAAAACAGCTGCCTTAATACACTGTAGCATCTCCAGCTCCAATTGTTGAGTCACTGTCCTGCTACATTTAGACGCATCTCTGCTCCAGCACAGAGAGTCAAGCGGCTGATTTTCCTCTTCAACACACAAGTTCTGCAGAGGCCCGGTAATGAGCCATTCCTCTGATTTAGGTGTGTTGGAGCAGAGATTTATCTAAGTTGCAGGATAGTAGCTTTCGAGAGGTGCAGACCTCTGATGCAGGTGATACTGCTTTAGTTTCTTTGTATTTTCTTTTTTGTTGTTGTTTTTCTCAACCAGAAATATTTTTAGGCAAATTTGGCAGGGAGGGGGATTTGGGGATAGTTTGTGTATCCTTCTTTCAGCCAGCTGACTGACTGTTCAGCAACACAAGGGGGAGGGAAATCACTACTTACTTATTACGATCAAATCACAAACTAAAGTTCATCTGGCTGCAGCACCATCACACAAACTTCGGTCACTTTGTTGAAATCCTGGTTAATTTCTGCAGCCAGGTGTTTGTCTTCTTAGTGTCAACCTGAAATGATTAACACATGTGTGCTGGAGCGAATTCTGGCTGCATAAACATTGTGCAGAAAAGTCAGCATTTACAGTCAATTCATGAATAATCCATAAGTTTTTTTCTTTCTTTTTTTAAATTTTAAACTCTCCAGAAGTTGCAAGTGGCATTGCGGTGAAGGACCTGTTCCTTTACTGGGTTTTCACTATGCTCTACGTTATGCAAGAGGTCACTGGGTGGTGTTGATATTTCTGCGTTCAGAGGGCAAGACCTCCAGAGATGAGTGTGTGTTTATCAGACGCCTCTCTCCTCCTCCTGCCTGTTTATCTGTGTGTGACGTAGGTGTGTGTGCCAGTCGCCCATGAGGGCGAGCGAGTTCACCAGTGCTGAATTCATGGCATGCGTCTAAGTGAATTAGTGAAAATAGAGAGTGTTCTATCTGTGATACCCGGGCTGGGTTTGAAGTCAGCAGCTGGTGGGAACAAAATGTTTCAGTGGAAGCCACTCTTCAGGTTTCAGGTGGCCGGTATAGGTCAAAGGGCGGCGATTTGGACAGCTCAGTAGGGTTACAATAGGACGGTCTGCTATATATTTACACCAAGGAACCCGAGAGAAAGTTTAGGCGTTTCTGCTTCGCTCATGACTCTGTGAAACATTAATATAGATGAAATGCTTTGCAGTGATGGAGTTAATTCTTCTGTATTTTTCCTGATTTGGATGCAGATCCACACACACACACACACGTGCTCGATTCAGCTAATATTAGTGTTTGTCAGGGTTAACTGAGGACAGGTGGACTGTCTGGATTAGCTGGGAAGTGTGAGAAATAACACATATCAGCATCTTGAGTGGTGTCTGGGTGTTTCTAATCATGTGTCATGCTGAAGTCTCATGCATCTATAATAAGAGACCAGTTTGATCAATGACGCACCTTTATCACCCCTAAAATAGGCAGATTAGTTTAATAATTTAATCTGGGAGTTTTAAGTGTGACAAATGTATTTGAGATAAGAATCAAGAGAATCCAGTTTTGAGAAATTGAGGCAGAAATTGTTTATGCTTTCCAAATATTATAGTGCTTAGGAGGCAATAAAGATAAAAACTCTGTAGCATTAAGACTTGAGTTAAGCTTTATATTGGATATTATTAAACTGTGCTTCAGCTCTTCAGATGTCATTTTGGTTTTGGTCCTTTCTGCATCCTGCTGCCTCCCTGACTCATCTGTCTCTGTCTTTCAGCGATGTGCTGGCTCTGCCCATCTTTAAGCAGGAGGACTCCAACCTTCCACCTGAAAGCAAGACCAAAAATCCCCCATTCCAGTATGTGCTGTGCGCCGCCACCTCGCCTGCTGTCAAGCTGCACGACGAGACGCTCACATACCTAAACCAAGGTAACAGGATATTTAATTCACTTAGACTACTTAAACTCCAAGTAGTGTTGCTCAATTTTAATAAAACATGCAACTGTGAAACTGTTGAATATCAAGACAGCTACATTGATAGGAATTACACCCAATTTTCCTCTTACTTTCTGTTCTTCCATCGTAATGTTTCTTAAACGTTTTTTTTTTTTTTGAGTTTTAACAAACTATAGAAGATTTGGGCATGTTGCTCAAAATGTAAAGACCTGCTACTTCGCTGTCACTTTATTTATCCCTTTGGATAAATAAAGTACCTACCCACCCACCCGAGTCAGGTGCGTGGAGGGAAGAATACGCCCAAAACATTCTGGATGTATGACTAGCTTCATCCTAATTTATCGTTACATTTGATAAACAGATCGTAATGGTGACCTGCTGTAATAAATGTCAGCTAAATGTTTAAGCACTGTGCAGACTCTCGTCTGTAATACATTTGTTGTTTTCAAAGGTAGAGAAGTTGTAAGTCTGCATATTGCATCATGACTGACTCATCATTACTCTCGGGCATTAAACACTTTAAAGTGTGGAGAAGGGAAATTAAAATAAACTACATATTTATTGCAAGAAATCCTTTTGTATTCAAAATGCATTTTATAAGCACTTTTAAAATGTTACTTTTAGATTGTTTTGTGCGTTAAACAAAAACTTCTAACTTGACCAGAATCGGATTAATTGAATTTAAAGAAATTTTCCCCCATTTAAATAATTAGAAAATATTTATCTGTACATTCATGGCCAGTTTATTGTTTTTGTAATATAGACTGATAACACAAACAACATGTGTCGCATACAGCAAAAACAAACTGCATGTAGCTTCATAATCACTTCATCAGGGTGTTTTTTTATATGATGAATGATGTAAACAACGGATTTAATGGCAGCCATTATTCAGTTTATCATTTACCTAGGAGTGCAGGAAGCAGTCTTATTTGAAATGTAAAGTGCAGCGTTTGTTTGTAAATTCGACCCTTTAATTTTTTCTCATGTTGCGTTTCCTGTGTTGCATCTTTTCCATATCATTGTTAGACCTGAGTGATTTCTTCATTTTATTACGTTGCAGCTCATTGGTGGGTAAATAAAAAAAGTTCCATGAATTATGAAGTGTTTTTATCCCTGCTGGGAACTGTATGGAAGAGATTTACATATTTGGTATAAGATTGTTACAAAACCAGGATGTTATTTATTTATTTATTTTTAATCTGTGAAGCACCTGCTCCGGGTACTTCATGTGGTTTTTCAAATTTTTCCGTTCAGGCCAGTCTTATGAGATCCGCATGTTGGACAACAGGAAAGCAGAGGAGTTGCCAGAGCTCAACAACAAAATGGTGAAGGTGAGAGAGCCGCTGCAGCTAGAGGAGAAACTTCTGCTTCTTATATCTTGTGCTCCTCGTATCTAACATGAACGTGTGTGTCTGTGTGTGAAGAGCACAGTACGGGTAGTGTTTCATGACCGGCGGCTGCAGTACACGGAGCACCAGCAGCTGGAGGGCTGGAAGTGGAATCGTCCTGGGGACCGTCTCCTTGACATCGGTAAAGAAGCCTGCAGAGAAATGTTTACTCTCTACCATCCCGTGTGTGTGATGCGCAGCTCAAATATCTCTGTCTGAAACAGATATTCCCATGTCAGTGGGCATTATTGAGCCCAAGACTCACCCCTCCCAGCTCAACGCTGCAGAGTTTCTGTGGGACATGAACAAAAGAACGTCTGTTTTCGTTCAGGTAACAAAAAAGCCATCCTCACATTCTCTAACCACACTCGCTCTCCTTTCGCCTGCTGCCACCTGCGCCACTGAATTTCCACATCAAACGGCGTCTCTTGATGATGTCGCCCTGGTTGTGTCTGCAGGTGCACTGCATCAGCACGGAGTTCACTCCCAGGAAGCATGGCGGAGAGAAGGGCGTCCCATTCAGGATCCAGATCGACACGTTCACCCAGGGAGACGGTGGAGAGTACACAGAGCATCTCCACTCTGCTTCCTGTCAGATTAAAGTTTTTAAGGTACGCACTCTGTCTCTTCCTTGTAAATCAGGGGTGCCCAAACTTTTTGAGACCGAGATCTACTTTTTTTTGTCACCAGCCGGCTGAGATCTACCCTAGGTTATCATTTTGTAGAGAATATCTCATCAACATCAATATTTCCACTAAATAAGAGACGAAAATAAATAGCATGTTTGAAAGAGGAAAAGCCTCTCAGACTCTGTGCTCAAAGCAAGATGCCAGAGATCACCAAACAATTTTTTGTAAATAATAGACAATTTATTTTCATATAGTCATCTCGGTAGAAGCCATTTGTTTGTTACGTAATGAAATATATTTGTCCAATTTGATGTTTGTTGTGATTGACTTTTACTCGCAGACGAACGAGGTAATTAGTCCAAGTTTGTCGTTTATTGAATGCTCAGAAACTACAGCGGCTGTAATCCGCCACAGCAAAGGTAAAATAACCCAAACAGGTGATCAACTCAAAACCACTCGTACCTTTTTAGTCTCTTTGTCATTTAAGCATACCCGTTGCCGTGGCAACTGCCTGCGCCCGCGATTATTAATAGGCCTCATGAACACAGCGAAGGTTGATTAACTAATTTAAACTCCCGATCTTTGAGTCGCCTTTTTTTTTTTTTTGTTAACTGAACTGAAACGCACTGAATTGCGCAACACATTGTTGAAACAATAGTTAATTTGAACACGTTTTGCTGATTTATTTTTATTCTTTAATAAAGTTACAAACGTTTTGGATCTTTGAATATTTTTGATAAGCGTGTCAGAAGAGGACCCGTTCAGTTTGTCACCTACTGCCAAGATCGACTCAAACCTTTCGCGATCCACGTATTGAGCACCTCTGTGGTAAAGTAACACTTTTTTAAAATGTTTATATATCAATGTTTCTCCTTGTCTTCTTCCTGTTCAGCCAAAGGGGGCGGACCGTAAGCAGAAGACTGACAGGGAGAAGATGGAGAAGCGCACCCCTCAGGAGAAGGAGAAGTACCAACCCTCCTATGATACCACTATCCTATCAGAGGTTAGAATAATTTCCCTTAAAGGCTTATTTTTGCTTTTGCACAAAGGAAATGTAGCAATGTAGTTTACGACACAGTTTATAAATGGTACCAGAGCTTTTTCCACTGCATTAATAACTCCAGCAGAATCACTCCTAGCAATAATCTGAACCAATTATGTGTAAATGGACAGAACTGCCATTCGTTTTGTTCTGTCCTTTTAAGAGCCTGGATTTTACTCCAGAGAGTCACTGAGGATTCATATCATTACATCACTGTTTGTTTCTGGTAACAAAGGTGTCGTTAAAACCTCTTTGGTAAAAGCTCCAGGGAGGAAACGCGAAGCGATGTTATCTTTATACAGAGCTTTCACTTCTACCCTTCTTGATTGATATTTCATTAATAACCCACCAGACTAACAAATTGAAGCACAGTTTGGTTCTTAAACTTATTAATTATCTTGGCTCATATGCTTAATCCAGCTGCATTGGATTAGGAAAACTGGCTACTTAAAATAATAGATAAAACTTTAACGTTGCGGTTAGTGTCAATAACTCCACCTTGACCTGTTGCTACATAAAGCTTCAATCCACTGGTGATACTTCAAAGAATAACACTGCAGTTTTTCCTGAGCAGCGGGTCAGTGGCCTCTTCTTATATATAATGTTTAGGTTGCTGCTATAGTTGCGAAAACCACTTCCTGCTACTAAAGGAAAGCAGTGTGTTAACGGCTTTCTGAAGAAAAGCTGTGGTGCACCGCCTCTGGTTATTCACAACTTTTAGTATAGAAACAACAGCCTGAGTTATAAACCAACACAAACACACTGGGACACTAAGGACAATCTCAATAAAAAAGATTTACCCTTGAATCTTAGCAGATACCTGCTTCATGTTTAAATAAACACCTAGTTGCATCGCAGAGTGAATGGTGAACTGAGCAACAAGCAGGACATCAATTCTGCAGATCACTGTGATTATTTTCTACAAATTATCTTAATAATGTAGCTTCACAGATGTGATATGAGAGAAGGAGGGGGGAAGAAAATCACATGATTTAACAGAGTCCAACAGCAGTAGAAATATTTAATATTTATTTCTAAAACAGCAAACTGCTTGCTGACTCTGCACCGCTGTAATGCAACGGGAGTGGACTCGTGTGATTGGCTCCCAGTTTTTCCGATTCGTCAGACAGAAACACGACGAATTGTCATTTGTATTTGACTTGTTTTTTACTTTTTTGTAAGAAATTGATACGCATGTTTCAGACAAGAAGCAAAAATGTAAATACACACCATCAGCAACAGGTTGAGTCTGTAGTTTACTAAAACCTTCAAAGCACAATTGTAGTAAATTTTAGCATTACCAAGTCTGGACAAGAATGGAGGATAAAATGTATCAAAATATTTCCCTATGCCATAAATGATTTCCTTCCTTCTTCATGCCTTTGTCCTGTGTGTCATCTTTTTTGCTTTCCTTCATTCCCTTCTTTTCTCCCCTTCTTTTTTTTGTCATCCCTTCTCCTCCTGTCTTTTTCCATCTCTTTGACTCTCTCCCTTTGCTCCTCCTTCCTTTCTTCCTAATTTCCTTTTGTATCTTGTAAACTTCTTTCTTTCTCTTCAGTCTCCTTCCTTTCTTACTTGTCCTTTGTTTCTCACTTGCTTGTATCCTAATTTCCTTCCTCTCTTGTTATTCCTTCAGTTCTTCCTCTCTTTTTCTTTTTCTTCCTCCTTTCTTTCCTTTCTTGCTTGTCCTTCCTTCCAGAAACGTTTCTTTCTATTTTAACCTGGGCGTAAAGAACTGACAACTCTGAAGAAAAGTTTGGAGTTTTTACATGAATAATGTGTAGGAAACCTGAGAATATGGATCCAAAAATCTTTTAAAGTTTTTTGGACTTTTCTTTTGGTAATAAGTGAGAAGTCCCCGATCTGTGTGTGTGTTGGTGTGAGTCACAGGCTGGCTAACCTCTGCTGTGTGTCTGAATGCAGACGAGGCTTGAACCCATCATAGAAGATTCGGGTGACCATGAGCTGAAAAAGTCCAGCAAGCGGACACTTCCCGCTGATTGTGGCGACTCCTTGGCCAAGAGAGGCAGTGTAAGCACCCTGCTCTCCTCTCCCGCTCCTTCCTGGTCCTGCTATCTATTCTCTGTCTCCATTTCAAACCAGTAAACATTCAACTGGTGTGATTGGGATAGTGCAATGCTACTTGTTTGTAATTCGGAGGAGTGGGGATGGTGCAAAGCTAAATTCCCAGTATATACTTACTTTTCCACACGCTTTTCTTAGATGTATTTAAAGTTTCTCTTATTTTATTACTGTTATTAGTGTGTAATCACTGCAGTATTAACACGTGTGTGTCTCTGCTCAGTGCTCCCCGTGGCCAGACGCCGCCTACACCAGCACCAGCCAGGCAGCTACCCCCTCCTTCACCTCCACCCCTCTTTCCACCTACACAACCTCCTCTGTGCTGGACAGGTACTTTAGTGTATTATTTAGTGAATTCATTCATTTTCATGGTCGCATTGAAAAGTCATTCATGTTCATCTTTTAATTTTTTTTTTTGTTTTCCAGTGACTCATCCTCACCCAATCACCAAGCAGATCCTGGTGGCCATGGCAACTCAGAGGTTAGTATCTAGTTGTGTTTCTGCTCCAGGTGGATGAGTTGGGTCGTGTCCTGGCTGATTTGGTCACAATTAGGCCTGAAACTAAACATTATTTTAGCAATCAATTATTCTATTGATTTTTCTGACAATTAATTTGATTTTTAAAAATTGGCACATTTCATAGATTTTTCATTTAACCACTTAAATCTTTTTATATGATATTAGAAATGCACTAAAAGACGCAAATAAACAAATCAATTCATTTTTTTTAAATAAGAAAATATATATTTTTGGCTTAAAAATAGTGAATGCTTGTAGATTTATTTTACAGAATTTGAACCAGGTGAAGGTAAAACTGTGCCACTTAAGGAGTTCTGGGTAAAACATATTTATACACAAATGTTCTTAATGTTAAATGCTAAATCTTTGTACAGTTTTGTCTTAATATTTGCTCTGAGTATGTTATTTTTTTTTAAGTAAATAGCCTTTTTGAGTCTTTATACTGCAGTTAACGAATAATTGATTTCTAATTTAGTTGACAATAATTGATTCATCACGGTTAATTGGATTAATGATTTCAGCCGTAGTCACATTTAGATATCCGTTCTAATTGTTCATATATCTGTACACAAACACATTCATTTGTCAGGTGAGAGGAAAATATCTGCACATTTATGGCTGTTTCTGTAAAGACACAGATATATTCAGATTCAAATTTTGTCACCACTTTAACATTAATAGAGTTCAGATTGAACAAAGTTTCATTTTTGTGGAGACGTTTAAAAAAAATGTTGATGCACTTAATTTGAGTCTTGAAAAACGATTAAAACTCCTTGAACCTTTTCACCTGTTTTCATGTTGCAATTAATTTTTGTGATGATGCAACACAAATCAGGGCTGGATAATAAATAAATAGCGATACATATCGCAATAGATACGTAGATACATAGAGCAGCTTGAGGTTTCGCCATTGTGCCTCATAAATGCTTAAAAATAAAAAAACTACTGCTAGGAGTGAAAACTGGATGAAACGGGAAACATCAGGCTACCAGTTTGATAGAATTTCAGATATTTAAAACAAAAACTAATCAATAATTATTGGTATTTTCTGATAAGAAATGCTTACGTTGTGATTTGTGCTTGTCCAGCCCAAACACAAAGTTTGGTACAGTCATAAAGTGAGACGAATAAAGCTATTTCTTTTATTATTCACAATTTTTTTAAAAAACTGAAAAGTGTGGCATGCAAGTGTATCCAGCCTCCTAGGTCACACCTTTGTGGCGCCAGCTTTTGCTTCATTTGCAACGTCTGAAGTTTGGTCTCATCTCCACTCACTGTGATCTATATGGGTTATGTGCATAAAGGACGGTGCAAGTGGTCAGATTATTATCGCTTTATTTAGTCAAATTTTGATGAATAAATTTGGCATTATGATTGCTTTGACAGAAAGTTGAACTCCATGTTGTCACGACTGAAGTCGTTCTGTCTCGTCTGTGCAGCAGCTGAGCCCCACTGCCTCCATACAGGACGCCCAGAAGTGGCTTTTGAAGAACCGCTTCAGCTCCTACACTAGACTCTTCTCTCATTTCTCAGGTTCATACACATTTTTTTTTTTTTTTTTTATGTCTTATTGGCTCTTGTGGCCTTTATGTGATAGTGAATTGGCAATGAGGGAAGGGGGAAGACATCCAGCAAAGGTCACCAGGCTGGGATTCGAACCTGCGACGGCCTCGTCAAGGACTAAGGCCTCCATATGTGGGTTGTGCTTAACGCCTGCACCACCACAGCAAGCCTCATACACATTATATTTGGTGGATTAGACTTTTTGGCGATGGGCTCCTGAGTCATGTTTTGGGGGTATTTGCAGTCTACTAAGACTTAACTCAAGAAAACAACATTGAGCTATTTAATTGAAATAAAGGTTGATTTATATTTTATATGTTATTGAAATTGGGGGAATGTTTTTGGATTAGTGTTTTGTACACGGTGTGTGTGAGAGAAACATTTCTAAATATAAAATGTTATATTTTAGTTTGCCTTGTTCCTGCTGTAGAATGCAGAATACTATCACAAGACATTAATAGTAGTAAAAGATGATATAAGGGTGAATTGAAACTGGAAATAAAAATAAAAACAACACAAATGAACTAAAAAAACGACAAGTGTGGCGCTGGAAAAGTTTGAAAACTCACCTTCAAATTGTTAAAGTTCTTGAATTTCACTTTAACAGTTTGCAAATTATTTGAGTTTCCACCTAAAGGATCCAGAATAAAAGTCTTCTAAGTTTTATTTCTGTAATCAGATGCCCTGCTGTGTAAATATTAGAACCACTAGAACGATTGGAGCAAGACCTTAACAAGTCTCTTGCTCTGTCCTGTCACAGGTTCTGATTTATTGAAGTTAACCCGGGACGACCTGGTCCAGATTTGTGGGCCGGCAGATGGGATCAGACTCTTCAATGCTCTCAAATCCAGGTGTGAAAAGTGTCTGGTATAAGAAGAAAAGCAGTGAAAGTGAGCCTATCTATGTGGCTGTGTGGGTAAACTGTCCCCTCTTGTTGCAGGTCAGTGCGTCCCAGATTGACGGTGTACGTCTGTCAGGAGTCTCCTCAAGGGAGCCCCCTGCTGGAGAGACACTGCACAATAGAAAATGGAGAACACCGGAGCTCTGCTAGTTTACATGGTGAACAAAAGGTTTCTTGATACTAGTGGAGTACTGAAACGTGTTTGCACAAGTCTTTAACACCATCACCGTTCTGTGTCCCTTTAGTATACCATGCTCTGTACTTAGAGGAGCTCACAGCTGCAGAACTCATCCGTAAGATTGCATCTGTGTGCGACATTCCGTTGGGAAGGATCCACCAGGTGTACAGGCAGGGTCCGACAGGCATACACATCATACTAAGCGACCAGGTATCAGCATGCACCCACCACTCCCTTTAACCACATCATCATCTAAAAACAGACAATTTAATTATAGTGGAAAACTACATCTGTTTCACTGATCAGGTTGTGAACTATTTTTGCAAAAATATTCACATCCCTTCTCACAAATGAGAAAATTATGCATGCTTTTTTTTTTTTTTTTTTTTTTTAAATCAGTGTTTCCCATTAAAAATATAAAAAAATTCCCTTTTATGCCAATACCTCTAAATAAAATCTGGTGCACCATAATGGAAACCTATCAAGACATGTCGATTCACCTGAAATCACTGAGTCAAGAGAATCTGTTGTTTGGAAATCTGTTGCGCTGCATTTTATCCGTCTTTTGACTTGTAACAGGAATGCACTCAACTCAGATGCATCATCATTCCCAGCCTCAAAATATTAATCTATGCCTCTAATCTGTTCCACTTATAATCTCATCATTGGCACAATCTCCTAATGAAGTTGACTATTTAAAAAGTGTGTTTTAAAAAACATACCTTAAGCCGTCTACCAGTAGGAGTTGTTTTACCAGCATGGAAGTCTGAAAAGGCAAACGAGTCTGTAGTGATGATTGCAAAGGAGAAACATAAAGTAGACGTCAGAATAACATGTTGGGACACAAAACTGAAAGTGATGTTATTATAATAAAAAATAAAAAAACAACAGGAAATGCTCTACAAAGAAAATGAGGAGATAGTCATGGATTGTAAATGATTAACTGACTAAACTTATTAAAGATGGTTGAAAAAAGTTGGATTTTATCCAGTTTTGCCCAAACCTGACGTCAACGTTAAAGTGAGCTACACAGAGCAGGAATTGATTGGATTAGGTGATGTAGACAATGAATTACAAATTTTCTTACAACAAAAAAAATTTACGTTTCTTTTTTGTTACCCAGATAAAGATTTGACTATAAAACTGAGACAGTTTTTGCCTGAATGCTTCACTTCGCCTGTAAACTAAAACAGTTGAAGGATTATTTTAGGGTGAGGATTACAGATTTTTTTAAAATTTAAATATAAACTTAAATGGGATACATTTAATTATGTAAATTGTTAAATATTTCACAAATGACAGATTTTATTAAGCTAAGTTCATGTGCTGATTTGAATCTGTAAACTGAGGAGAGAAGTAAACATTGATGATGTTACTTCTACAACACCAGGAAATCATATTTTGAGAATATTGGCAGATATATTGAACAAAATTCAACATTTATCCTCATTGTTCTCTTAGATGGTTTACAACTTGTCTGACGAGAGCTGTTTTTTGATCAGCACTGTCAAAGGTAAGCACATGATTCCAAAATGAAGGAAGTGCTGGTAATGATCCATATTCTCTGTATTTTAGGATTTACTGTCCCTTTCCTCTCTACTGTTCTCTTTCCAGATGAGTTGGGCGAAGGACTTCATCTAATCTTGAAGTAGTGAGGAGCACAGATGGCGTCACTAATACTCCACCCTCTGCTTTGGAGCAGAAGCCTCCTTCTGTCGCTCTGCATCCTCCCCGTCTCTCTTTAGCGATCGCTCGATGGAAAGCAGAGTGACTGCGCCGAAGCCATGTAAATGTTAGAATCTGACATGGGTGTGTCCACTGTTTCATATTGAAAACATTATTAAGATGAAGGAGATCGGTTAGAAGAAGAGATCGGGGAGGATTTGAGATCAGGGGGTAGTTGACATTGTTCAATGTATTTTGATTTAATTTTAATTGTTTTTTTGTCTTTTTTTCTTAATGGTTTCTGTGTGGAGGTGGGAGGCTCCAAGTTAGAGGGGTGGATGGTGCTCTGGCATGCAAGAGACAGGAAGAAAAAGTCACCTTATTGCTTGTTGCCCTTCCTAAACAACCAGCGTTAGGCCAGTATTTGATGAAACTGTACTGCTGAACAGCATGCAATCCATACCAAGTTGCTTGAACAACAAACTCCGCTTACTCTGCTTACTTAACATTCTTTGACGGGGATGTCTTAATTAACTTTCTCTAATTGGCTGAGCAAATATTCAGGGTAAATGAGTGGAAGTGCTCTCATTTTTGGCTTTTTTTCTTGTTTTTTTGCTATTTTAAAATGACATCAGTTCTTATCACATTCTCACTATGTGATTTAAACTTACAGCCATATCTCTGTCGACATTGCGTCTCGCTCAGCTAACGTGTGTCCAGTATGGCCTGCGCTTTTACTGTTTTTTTTTTTTTTTTTTTTAGTTGATGCCTAATTATGAATCGGCTCTTTCTGTTGCTCTTAATGAATTTACTCTCTTTCTGGTGCCATAACAGCTCATTAGCTTGGCTTTTTTTTATTTTTTTTATTCAAGTATATACACGGAGTACATACGCATCATTATTTAACTTCTCTGCTTTATTAAAACACTGGTTTACAGAATTATGGCGAGAGGACTTTGGAAATTAGTTGATAAAACCCCTCGACGATGCTATCCAGTGGAGCATTAGTGCCTATTTAAACGAAACATACTTTATAGTGGACCAAACAGGAAACTGACTGACGGACAGGTGTGATCTGAGAGGGAATAAACCGCAGTGGGTCTTGAATTTGTGCAAATTTAAAGCACTAAAGCTGGTTTAAAAGTTGGGGCTGAGGGGCTAAAAACTGCTAATTTTGTACCGGGTGCCGAAGCCTTGATCCCAGATCCATTTTTACTGTAAACATTATGCAGCAGGTGAGGCATACGGTGGCATCTCAATAAATTAGAAATCACCAAATTGTTTTAAGTAACTTAATTGAAAAGGTGAAACTCAACTAGATCATTACACATGGAGTGATTTGTTTCAAGTTTGTTCATGTTGATTCATGAAAACCAAAAATGTTGTTTTTCTGAAAACTGGCTTATTACATGAGGTTAAAAAAGTTTTTTTTTTTTTTTTTTTACTATCATTAAGAAATGTAAAGGCCTTTAGAATCAGGTTGCAGAAGGTGCTAGTTTGATGGTTATGTAGCAGAAAGTTCTTAACAACCTCAAGGAGTCTGTTCAAAGGGCTGTATCCAGGCATTTCAATGGAAAGTTTAGTGGAAGGAGGAAAAAAGGTTGTGGTGGGGTTAAGGTCAGGTGAATTTGCCCCAAATGATCAGACTGAAAACTTCCCAAAAAACCTCAAGCAGCTTAGTTTATGTGCCTCTCCACTTTTCATTAAGATCCCATGGGATCATTTTGGGACCTTTTTTTCTTTTTTTTTTATTTTTATTAAATGCTAAATTTAGTTTTCAATATGGATGGAGGACATTGGACCATTGAGCAACACTCCTGTTTCTGCCATTGTCTCTAGTTTTCGAGTGGCTAACACGAGGAATTGGACCGTTGTGCTTCATATCCTGAGTAGAACTGTGTGGTGATTCTATGAGCTTGTACCATATTTTTTCCTTCCACCCAACTTTCCATTAATACAGTCGGATACAGCAATCTGTGAACAGCCAGCTTCTTTACCAATGACCTGATGAGGGTCTCAGAGAGATGGTTGTGTGGACCATAAAATGGCCATGGCATTACACTTCTGCATGAAAGTTTTTTTTTTAATTTATCATTTGGGCTTTTATTGTATTATAATGTTGAGGATTTGAATTCTGTGGTTTCGTTAGCCCATCAAAATTAACAGCAATAAATGCTTTAAAGACCTCCCTCTGTTTAATGAATTTGTTTCACTTTTTGAATTTAATTGGTAATTAATGAGGTTTTCCATGATATTCTAAATAATTGGGATGCTCCTGTATGCAGTGGTAATGCACCAAAATGCCACATCATTCTTGGAAACTTTGTGTCGTAGCCTAGCACAGAACATACAGGTCATGTCCTCAGTGGCCTTATCAAAGAGCGAAAGGAAACCTCACGACGCTTGAGGCCTCTGCTTTGGTTCAAGTTGGTCTGTTTTGGCATTTTTGAAGAGGTTTACATTGTCAAGGTGTCAGAATTTGTGTGCATGTGTATCATTTTGTTCATTATGTCAAAAGTTTTTTTTTTTTCTGCTGGTAAAAGAAGTCGTGTTTAGCTTGCTACTTAGTAAAGAGCATGTGGATATTTGGGAGACAGATAAATTTGTCAGTGAGTGTATCCCCCGAACTTTTCTCCCCCGTTATGTTTTCCATACGTTAGAGACCAAGCCTGCACTGAAGAAATTCACAAACTTCTAGCTCGATGTGTAGTCATTAGTCCTACACCCCCAACATCCTTTTCTTACTAGATCAGAAGGAGTTTGACAAATAAAACTCTCAAGGCTATGAAAGCAGCTGTTTGTGTCTCGACATGCACCAGAGCCAGGACTGTAGCTCTTGAGGCGTTTGCGCGGACGCGAGTGCTACAACAGAGAAACCTGTGTTCATCAACTCTAGCGTTTATAAGAATAGAGTGGATGTAAAAATAAAAAAGGAAAAAAGATTTAGTCTGCTAAAGGCCTGACCAACCGTCTGCCTATCTGTGTGAGCACGAGCCGGAAAGAGGTGACCACTGTTAACCTGATGCTTCTCATGTGCACAGTATCATATGCTGGAGATGTACACAACCACATGTGCTGGGAATAAATAATTTCATAACTTTCTCCTGTGTTCTGCATATTTATTCAAGAAGAAAATGACATGAAGAGCATACTCTAAGTTGAGTTTTATCTGATGTTAAAAAACTTTCTCATATTCATAGATTGGTACTCAGATGACTGTTCTCTTTTCTCGTAATATCAAAGATTACTGTTTTATGTAATTCTGTTTCACCCACTGAATGAACATTAGGAAAAAATAACATGTCCAGTTTGTCACTGAGCAAGTGACAGACTGTCAAATAAATTTAAAGCATAGATTAAGAACACTCCAAGAAGATAATTTAAACTCTTAATTGCATTTGGATATTAGATAATCTGGGATTGAATTGAGGTGCATAAGTTCCAATACATGAATTAGAATGACATGAGATGCTTTTATACAGTATCAGTAGATTTTTTTCAACATTACAACCATGAACTTCATTGTCTTTAATATGATAGTAAGTGGAGCAACTCACGTGAAGTTGAAAAGGAAGCAACTATGAAGTTGAAAAGGAAGGAGTTTAATGTACTGTTTTGAACAATTTCTACAATTAAAAAAACCCCCAAAAATGTGTAGTGAATTTGAGTTCAGACCTCACATACTTTCTAGAAGCTTTTTGTTTAAAGCTACAAGTTTTGAATACACCAGTTTTCCAAATCCACATTAATATTTTAGTTCATCCTTGTTTGTATAATAGCTTATGCTTGGTGAGATTAGTTGGAGAATGTTCATTAACATAAATTTTCAAACCTTTTCAAAGATTCTCAATGGAATTTTAAGCAGGACTTTGAGTAGACCCCTATAGCATGTTTTAGCTTCAATCAGAACCATTGCATTGTAGATTTGACTGGGTCACCATCCTGTTGCTTAGCTACAATAAGACCTGTTTTTAAGAAGCCAGAATATTGTTATGCTTGACTTGACTGAAAAACACCCAATTACAAAATGATAGTGCCAGTAATACAACATGAGTACTCTGTGTATCTGTTGCCTGTTTCATTTTATTTTAAAACACTTTGGTGTTTAGAATAGTAGAACATGTTTACGTCATTTATATAGACATAAACCTAAAATATAAATAAATGAGTCAGTGGGTGAAATGAGAACAACAACACTGAATATTTCTTTTAAAAAATGCATTTATTTACTTTATCACTTTTTCTTTCTTTAAATATTGGATGTAGGCCATTTGTCTTAATTCGTTATTTTATACACCCATTGTCCTCTTTTAGTTATTTTTTTTTTTTTTTAAAAATAAGCAAATATTTTACACTAACATATGAAATACCAAATTTATATTATACTTATAGTCCTATTGTACCTTTCTTGTGTGTGTGTGTTGAAACAAGCGTTAATAAAACGTTACTGAGTCTGCGCAGTGGGTCTCACCGTTGTCCATGACGTAATTGACGTTCTCTGTCAGAATCCAGGAAGTGGGTCGGTGGCCGTTGTTTGTGTTCCTCGCTCAAGATCTCGGTGCCTGTTTCTTTTCTCGTTTAAAGCGTCCACGGGCCGAAATGGCAACGTTTATTTCAGTCCCGTTGAAAAAGTCCTCCGAGGTTGACCTGGTGAAGCCGCTGTCGAAGTTTGTTACAGCCTCGTATCCAGCGGGGGACGAGCAGTCAGAGTACCTTCGAGCCGTGGAGGAGTTGAACAAGCTCCGCAAGAGCGCGCTGGGAAGGCCGCTCGACAAACACGAGAGCTCCCTGGAAATCTTACTGAGGTAAAAACCCACTTAGAAACAGAAAAAATAACTGCGATAAAAGTCCAAATGAATGGACACATAATTTAACTATTGGCTTCTTGAATTGGCTGAGTTGCCGCACCCAGAGGTTAGCTTTTAGCTGCTAACATGGGAGCTAAAAAGCTACAACTGCAGATTTATTGACACTGGTAAAACGTCGCTGACTGATTAGTAAACATATATCAGTTAATTAAACTAGTTGACTTTTAAGTAGTTTAATTATCCTTGTCAAGTCAGGTGTTCATTGTTCTAGATGCTCTGTTGAAATAAGTCATATACAGCTCATTTCTGTTGAACTACTTCTCCCACATGAAACACAAAACACATAAGCTGTAACACAATGCTCAGAAATAACAACATAAATCAAAATAAACATGCAGTGAGTGTAAGCATTATACAAACCTCAACCTTCATTATTAAGCTTAGTCATTCCTGGTCAACATCAACAGCCAGGCGGTCAATGAATTATTAAAAGGAAAACAGTGTACTCTTACAGTAGTAACGTTTCACTGTCAACATTACAATGGAAACATTAAGATTTAACTAGTAAAAATCAACATTGTAGTAAAAAAAAAAAAAAAACTTGAATAAAAAAAAAAACCTACAACAAGCAAACAAAAACATCTCATTCAGGTTGAAACGTTGAATCTTACATAGATCTTTACATACACAATGGGGACAACACAAAATGTTTTCTATAAGATTAAAAGCAGGTGACTATTTTATAAAAAATAAACAGACAGTGATATATAAAATGGTAAGCACTAAATACATATAAACGTAAAGAAATATTTAGTAAACAGAGAAACTGTTGCTTTGAAGGACTCTGGAAGTACAATTCTCCTAATGATGACGGGACACAAGATAGAAATAGGGAGAACCATAGATTTTTATATTATGATAAAAGTGCCACGGCTAAGAAGTAATAAAGGAGGAAAAGAGGAACAAATAAAGAAAACTAGCATTTACATTTAATTAAACAAGAGCAAACTAACAATAAAATAGCACAATGCTGTGAAAATAATGTTGCATTATTTTCACAGCACATTTATCATAGGAATGCTAATTGATAAAATCTAATTGATTTTAATAATTGATTTTAATATCAGTTAGGAATGATATTAAAATATGTAATCCACTGACTTTAATAAGTCAGTGGAAAACCTAGCCATAGAAATTGATCTAAAGCAATTACTGACAGATGTGTTGCTGTCTGACTGTGCAGCAAAACACATGTGCAGCAAAAAGAAAGTCCCTTCACTGTCCTATCAGCCAGATATGGTTAACAAAATGTCCCTGCTCCAGCCTCTTTGCATAAAGGAAGTCTACAGTACACAAGCTTCACCTGGGCTTTAACAAGGTTTCTCTGTCCTCTCCATGTTTGCAGTCAGATTTTTATTAGCTGCTCTGTTAGTGTAGCTGATCTTTTTTTTCCAATGACTGACGCCTCATATTAGTGACTGGATGCTCTGCTCATGTCAGGAAACCTTTTCTTAATATTAACAGACCTCTATAATACAAATAAACTTTGCCCTTTTTATTTTAGCCATTGTTCTGACTCTCACTCTGAACATAAAGCCCAGGCTGTATCAATATGTTGGTATTTACATTTCAAATTGTCTTCCAGTTTTTTACTTTGTGATAATTTTATTTTACTCTAGACCAATGTGCCACTGATTTACCACCAGAAGTTTCTTTTTCTTTAAATTATTTTCTGGCACCATAATTTTTCTTAGCATTATTTATAGTTAACAATTGGGAGGCCCAAAACAGGAAGCAGTGGAGAGCAATTACTCACCTTTTGGTCACATGACTTCTGTCACACTATCTATGATTTGACATTGTGGCCAAGACTTTAGATCCACTTCAGTCAGGTTAAATTAAAGATGGACATTTATGCCCAATATCTTGGCTCTGAATTTTATTTTTTAAATCAGAAACAACTTCCCTGATGTTTTTCTATGGATTGGATTAAGAGGTAGAATTAGAGAGGCACAGATTGGGCTTTTCCTGATCAACACAGACTTCCTGTTTACTTTATGGTCTGACTTTAAAAAAAAAAAAAAATTAATGAAAAACTTATTAAACTATACCATATTAAAAATTTAAAAATCAGGTAGTTGTCAGAGGTATTACTTTAATCCATATAAAAATAAAAGAATTACAAGATTATCCCCATTTGTGAGTAAAGAAAAGAAAAAATAAAGCCAATCCAGGGCAAACTGACTGTCAAAATAACTTACAGCAGTAACTACATTATTGTATTAAAGTTATTTTAATTTAAGTGTTACTTTTGTCTAAATTACGTTTGTTTTTTGTAAATATATGCTTATATGAGCAGTTCTCTTGAGAATAACATGTCTGCGATGAATCGGCTGTTGCTGTTGTCGCTCCTCGGTCCTCAGCATTCGTAGTCACAGCGATGGGTCTTTTCACAGACTGCTTAGTGTTACCCTGGTGACCAGTGTTTGCTGGGACATTTTTTCCCCTCTCTCGCTCTCTCTCCCTTTAGTTCAGCCACAAGGCACGCCTCGTCTCAGTTTTCCTGTGTGAACGCACAGCTCACTCCGTGTGTGTTTGTGCTGGAAATGCACTGTGTGTGGGATCTGCGTAGAAAGGCAGCTCTTTAAGAAAAGAAGGGTTGGTGACCTAGTGATAGGGAATTCCATGACTGTCTTTATCTCAAAGTTAAAAATAGACTGTTGACATCACCTCACAGGTGTACTGAGGTCAAAAGCTTTTCCTTTGTCATTTTTTCCCTGAGTCATTGTCAGATTCCTAACTGCAGCAGTTCCTCAAACCACTCCACTGTTACGTCACATCTATCAGTCACGAAACCTGATGCTCACATATCAGCCCATGGCTGTTTTATAAGTTGCATCTTATTTATTTTGAACAATGTAGAGACTTGTTTTTTGGTAAAACCGAGCATTGTCTTAATTCTGCTTTCTCTTTTTGTCCGCAGATACTACGATCAACTGTGTTCTATTGAGCCCAAGTTTCCCTTCTCTGAAAACCAGGTAATTGATTGAGCAGCGCATATGACTCTGGATTGAACGCTTCATTAAATGGAGAGGAACTTGAAAACAAAGCATGCTTTTGTTTCTGCAGCTCTGCCTAACCTTTACATGGAAGGATGCCTTTGATAAAGGATCCCTGTTCGGTGGCTCCGTCAAGCTCTGTGAGTAATGCTGCAATAAACATAATTGTGTCGAGAAAATAACAGGCAATCATTAGCATTCAGTTTCAGCCCTTGTGGCACTTGGTTTTCTGTATTTGGTTACCCTTTTTGCTTCTTTCATGCTGTGAGAAAGAAAGCTTTACAGCACTGAATTTGTCCTCTAAATCAGATGTCATAGTTAGCCTGACAATAGGCAAAGATGTCTTGTACTTTATCTGAATAGTTTGTGTTCAGATAAACCTGCAAGTAATGTATTAAATCTTTTGTTTAAAACATTGTTTGTCTCTGATGTCCCAACTTTGTCATCATTTGAACCTTTTGTTCCTGTTGGTGAATTATTAAAGATTAGTTCATGACTGGATCATGAATCTTTTCAGTGAACTTTGGCCCACACACTGGTGTCAAATTCCAGTCCTTAAGGGCTCAAGGACCGAGTTTCCTCCTCAGCAAGCAATCGAGCTCAATAGAGTCCTGCTAATGACCTAATAATGGGGTTCAAGTGTTTTGGCAGAGACACTATCTAAATATTTCCTTGGAGGTCAGGAGTTTGACACTGTTCCAGTCCACACAAATCTTTGTTGTGTCAAATAAGCAAGTTAATGACTTTCTGACATCAAATAAAAGGTTACTGGAAAATAAATGTAAGATGTTTAAGTAAAGAGATGATTTTGCTTTAACAGTTGCGTTTGTTTTGCAGCTCTGGCCAGTCTGGGTTATGAGAAGACATGCGTGTTGTTCAACTGTGCAGCTCTGGCCAGTCAGATCGCCACAGAGCAGAACATTGACAACGACGAGTGTCTCAAAGCTGCCGCTAAATACTATCAGGTGTGTTTAGATCTGTGTAGCAGTATTTGTTTTTTGTGTGTAGTTTTATATTTTTGGAAGCTCATACTTAAATATTATTAGAGTAAAGAAATATTGTTGAATCTTTTCATAACCCAGCCTCAGGAGGCAGAGGTTTTAACCCATAAAGAAACACAACAGCAGAACTGCTGATGTTGCACAACTTTAATAGTTTTTCAGCAGTGGCCAACTCCAGCCTACAAGAACCAGCATCCTTATTTTTGTCCCTGCTGCAATGCAGATGATTTGTACGGCCGAATTACCTTCTCAGCACTTCACCAGGTTCTTGGAGAGTGCTAAAGGTGTTGGACCAGGGAAACATCTAAAACATGCCAGGACCCAAACTCTTGAGGACCGGAGTTAACCAACCCTGAGTTATTTATTATAATGTGGACACAGTGGGTTCAATCAGCTATATTAGATTTTAAAAGAAATCATCAGAGATGTCCAGTGATCAATAAAATCCCATTTGGTAAGGCAACTCATTATTTTTCTTTAGCTGAGGAGGATTTCAGCAATTTTGTTCTGGAAAAAAGTGATAATTATGAAGATCCCAGATAGCTTTTTACTACTTCACTTATTTTGGCAACAGCTGTCTTTTGGTTTAGTTTCACCGAAGGTCGTCCAGGTAAGTTACTGCTGCAGGGAGTCACACCTTGTCAGTGGGTGGTTCTTCTATTTGTCCCAGAAGTTGGAAACTTGGAGATGCACTGATTGCAATTTAAAGGCTGATTTTTACAAAAAATCTTTGAAAAACTTTGAGCTGTTCACAAAGATTGCATAATATTTGAAAATCTTACATTGGTGATAACTGCAAATATTTCAATGGTGATTTCAGTTGCGATATCTGCCTGTTTTCGTCTTTCCTCTCTTTTTCATCTGTGATTTCATCACTCTGTGACCTTCAGTATTTTGGGCAGTGCCATTTATTTGTGATGTGAGCATCTGCTGCCACGAGACTCTGTCCAACTGGCTAAATATTGCATTGGCAAAAAAAAAAGAAGCAAGTTCATAACACTTGGAAAATATTCGACAATTATTATTCCTTTCCAAAATAATGTAGCTTTACTGTTGATGCCAGTTTTGCTTTAGAAAACATAAAGTAAAAAGATACAAGAACAGCTTTTAAGAATATTATTTTGCATTCCTTCCTTGAGTTAACAATAAATATTTAGGAGCAGATGTAATGTCACACACCATGTGCCACCATTTTTATTTTAAAACAAAGACTAAATATGAACTTGACGTTTTAAACTTTTGGTTCATTGTTAGTGCTTAAAGTGATTAAAGCAGTTTTGGTGTGTATTCCCTGCAGCAGGAGTGTCAAACTCCAGTCCTCGAGGCCACAGCCTGCAACTTCTAGATCTGTCCCCAGTCCAACACATCTGACTCAAACGGCTGCTGTTCCCCTCCTGCATGCAGTTCTACACAGTCCTGCTAATTTACCTTAGTCAGGGGTTTCCAAAACCTAATATGTTCTGAAACGTTTTGATGCAGACCTTCTCCGACACAGCTCAAGCTACTATATTCCTCCTGAAATGAGTTGTTTGAGCTGCAGATAGTTGTAATTTTAAAATCTGAATCTGATCTCGGTGTGTTCATCCAGTTGGCCAGTGGAGCGTTTAGTCACATCAAGGACACAGTGCTGTCTGCGCTGAGCAGAGAGCCGACCATGGACATCTGTCCTGAGACTGTAGGAACTCTGAGCACCATCATGCTGGCCCAAGCCCAGGAGGTTTTCTTCCTCAAAGCCACTTCAGGTACTGAAGGCCAGACTGACACCGCACTGCTCTCCTACCGCCGCTGTTCTTTTTTTTTTTTCTTCTTTATGTTTTTAGATGTCCCAGCACATTTTAACTCATGTTACACTTTTAAATGTGCATCACAAAATAACTTGCACTCATTTTATTTTATTTTTTTTTACCAAGTACAGCAAACTTTGCAATTCTCTAATTACACAGCTCTGCATTTTTATTGTCTTGATTAATTTCTAAGGATGACGGGGGCTGTTTTGATCCGGGCTGCACACAGCTTCTGCCCCGATTCTGTCTTCAGTGCTGCTCATTAGACGTTTATATAAAAGTTTTTTTACGTTACACCAGGAAGTCAGCCCTCTTTTTAAAAATAGATATGTAATCTGCTGAGTTCACGTTTTAGTCGTAAATGAGTTCTTGCTCTGTGATGAGACAATGCATGTATTAGTATGTTAATCATTTTTTACTCCAATTAGCGATTGTTCGATTATTAAACTAGTTGAGAATTAACTTAATCAATTAATCTGATTGTTTCAGCTCTACTATATATATATTTTTTGCTTTTAAGTGCAGCTCCTCCTGAGAATCCTAATGTCTGTTTTTGTTCTTTGACTGTAAAATGTTTTGCTTGCCCAACAGACCGGATGAAAGATGCTGTGATTGCAAAGCTGGCCAATCAGGCCGCAGATTTTTACGGCGAAGCCTTCAAGCAGTGTCAGTACAAGGACAACCTTCCAAAGGTAAGCTGCCAGATCGACCAGAGTCACACGGTGTAACCATTAGGCGGCTGATGAAGACATGCAGACGTTGGACTGTGTGTGATGGGTTTTGTGTGTCAGATTGTTCTTGTACATGTGAGACGGGTTGCGGGACTGTTCTAGACTCTCTGTTCTCATTGGTCCTTTTTCATCCTTTTTTCACTGTTATTGGTCGGTTTTAACTAAACCAAAGCCGAGCTGTTTTCTTTCTGATTTCTCACCATCAAATCATGAGCAGCTTAAAAAAACATGCAAAGCTTCATGCTGCAAGCTTTTATTTTGAAGGTCAAGTGAATTAAAATTAAAAAAGCTGTTTAACATTTTAAAATTAGTCAGTTTTAATCACAGTTAGGTATGTGTATCTACATACCAATCTGTATCATTCTACTTAAATAGAGTAACTAATTAAATTAACTAGTGCCACAGAATGATGCATTTTAATAGCATGTCATATTTTAATGGCGTATTTATTGTCAGAAAGTTGGTCGTCTTTAACTTTGTGAGCTCTAGCTTCTACTGGAAGATGTTTAGAGAATTTATTTTTATTAGAACTAGGCGTGGACCTTGATGAAGTTCTTAGTATGAAAGCTTTTAGTAACAATAACTTGGTTTCACAGTGTTGACTCCAAAGAATAAGTAATATTCTAGTTATTACAGCTGTAAATATGCCGTCTATACTATTTAAATATTGTTTGTTTATTTTGAGTCGTTCTTTAACATTTGTCCCGGAGAACATACATGTCATTGTTTTTTTCCTTTACAAACAGCAACATGTGGGGGAGGGGTTTCTGTTACAGTCATTAACCAGTAGGCTGCTGTGCTTGGCTATCTTCTCTCCCTGGAGGGGAAGCGCTGCAAAGCTCTACATCATTATGGGCTGCATTCACTTGCACTGGGACATCTGACGGTTACTCGTTAAACACGACTTCACACAGCATATGCGTTTGACTTCCAGTTAATTTTTCTGCAATTAAGTAGGTAATTAAAGTAAATGTTTTAAAGTCCTAGACATTTCTTTTTTCTTTTTTTTTTTTTTTTTTACAGATTAGCATTCTGTAATAATCTCATCTCAGACTTTACTCTGGATTATTTTATCCAACTATTGCTCAATGTTTAGCAAATCAATCCAAAATTATAATTTATAATGGGCTTTGTGAAGTTATAAACAAAAATTTAACTAATTTTGATAAATACATCTGCGACAGACTGGCGACCTGTCCAGGGTTGACTCCGCCTCTCGCCTGAAACTTTCACTGGAGTTAGGCACCAGCACCCCTCCTGACCCCACTAGACCATCCAATGGTGAAAATGGATGGATTATAAATACATTTTCTGCACAGTTTATTTTTTTTATGCCAAAAATAGATTATGGTGTTTCTGTTTATAATAGTTGTTTAAGTGAAGATGAAATCCTCTTCTCTCTATCCTGAGTTTTTTTACTAGAAGCTGGTCTGTAAAACCATACCCAGAGTGCAGTGTCTGTGTTGTGGCTGAAAGTCTTAATAACACACAAACATGAGGAGTTGTTGGGTGTTTCTTTGAGGTGTAGCAGCTTCTGCTGAAAGGTTAAACACTCATGACCTCTTCTGTTTCTCTCTCCCGTTGTCTTTCTTTTTTTTTTTTCCTCCTGCATCCCTCGTGTTGGTGGCGGCTCTCGTTATCTGTATGTCTGTGTGCTTGTGTCGTGCTCTGCCATGTTTGCACGCCCCTCGCTGCTCGTGCCTTCTTGTGATTTGGCTGTCATGATGCCAATTGTGATTTGACCTTGCTGGTGTGGGTTTCTTTCCTTTTGGTTGGCCTTGCTGTCACGCACGTGTGTGTGCATATTCATGTTTGTGTGCCTGCGTGTTGCTCTGTGGTTGCCTCTCCCTGGTCAGTATTTTTATTTTCAGGAAGTTCTGCCGGTGCTGGCAGCCAAGCACTGCATCATGCAGGCCAATGCCGAGCTGCATCAGAGCATCCTTGCCAAGCAGAAGAAGCGTTTTGGGGAGGAAATTGCTCGTCTGCAGGTAAACAAAATTTCCCAACGCTTGCTTTTGTCAGTATGGTGTAAGCAGTTAAGCAATGAAGAAAATATGAGAAACAAATTTAACATTATATCTATGAAACAAATTGTCTAACCCTGTAGCACGCAGCAGAGCTAGTGAAGACCGTCGCATCTCGCTACGATGAATACGTGAGCGTGAAGGACTTGACTGACAAGATCAACCGAGCGCTCACTGCCGCCAAGAAAGACAACGACTTCATCTACCATGACCGCGTTCCCGAAGTCAAAGACCTGGAGCACATCGGCAAGGCGGCGCTGGTCAAAGCTACTGCTATCACACCTCCACTCAGCCAGAAATTCACAGGTATGATTATGTATCCGTATTGGGGAATAACGATTATTTTAGTTATCGATTACTCAATCAATCAATTACTTTATTTTGGCAAATTGTCCACATCAAACACAGGAAACAACAAAAGAACAATAAACAAACCCACAGTTTACCAAAAAAGGAATAGGCTGAAGCAAAGCTTATTCTTGCATATCCTGTAGGCAAGAATTACTCAGATGGTCAGTAGATTAATCAGATGAAAACATTTTTGCATTCTGTAGATTTTTAATTTAAATCTTTTTATACAATATTATCAATACATAAAAGAAAATAATTAAGAAAATAAACATTTTATTGCCTACAATGAAATAACAAGTTTCCTTTAGAGAACATATGATTAATTGTAGCAAAGGATTCATCTGAGATCATCGCTTTCTGCTTGATTTAACATCAGTGGTGTGTAGGACTAATCTTTCATTATTTTTTTGCATTACCAATTAATAATTGAATAGCAAAAGGTGCTTAATGAATTTGAACCAGGTGAAACTTAAGCTATGCTTCTTAAGGAGTTTTGTGTTGATCATAATTAAAGATTAAGGTTTTTGTTATCTTAAATTTAAAATGTACATCTCCTTTGTACAGTTTTGGCTTAATTGCTTCTCTGACCTTGTTGTTTTTTCAACAACTGATCTTTTTTGAGTCTGTATACTCTAGTTAGTGATTAATTGATTTTTACTATTTCAATAATTAATTAATTACAATTAATCGGGATCAGTTGTTTCAGTCCTAATTTATATTGTCACCTTTCTAAAATAATGGCCCTGAGTCTTTTTTAGAAAATCACCACCTTTCTCTTCCCAAAAGATGTTTTAGGCACACACAAAAAAAAAGACTTAGACAATTATTTTAGGAAGGGACAAAATGTAGAAACCTCTTCATCATTTCAGTAGACATCTTCACAACTGGATTTATAAGTTTTTAATAATAAAGAACATGAGTTTGAAACCAAACTTAGAACTTCAGACATTATTTTCTTCCTTCATAATAAGGAAGAGAGCACCAGTTCTGTGTGATGCTTTAAAATCACTGAGCTGGGATTGCAGAAACAAAAAGTGTTAGAGATACAACCTTCAGCATTCAACTGAAAGAAACCTGCACAGCATGTTTAGGATTTTCCCTCCATCTGGCTCAGCTCTGTGTTGCCATCTAAATCCATTTACTGCTTTGAATATAAGGAAAGTAGTCGTGCACCATCCTCAGTTACCTGCACCAGATTGGCTGATAATTCAGTATATTCACCATTTTGTGTTTCTGCTCTGTTCACCTGCAGACTTTCTGCTGTCTTTTCTTTCCAATATTACTCCTCAGTTCATAGAGGTTACAAGTTTTGACTACCCCCAATGTGGATTGACCAAAGGTTCAAGAATAATCTGATTTCACAGAAACTAGTAGGCTACTTGCTGTAAAGTGTGTTTATTGTGACATCTTTTCAGTTTCTCACTATGTTTCACTTTATTTATGGTTTTACTTCTGTTATATAAGTGTTAAAATGTCACAATTAGAGATTTATCTGCTGGAAGCACTTATTTCTGTGTAACTTTGCTGCCTTTCCAGTTCAACATATTGAATAGCTATAAAACGTGCATGTGGACTATTTTTCAATCTTTTGTGCAATGTGTTTAACTATATATTTGCCTAAAACTGTTAGTCTTTTCTCGTCAGACCTATTTGAGAAGATGGTTCCCATGGCCGTTCAGCAGTCCATGGGCATCTACGGTCAGAGGAAGGCAGACACTGTGAACAGACTGGTGGGAACGATGAGGGAGGCCACCAATCTCTGCAACGGGTACGATGAAGGTTGTTTCCCTCAGATGTTCTGCATTCACTTGTGCAGAGCATCATGCACCACTGTTTGTAAGCATATTAATAATTCACGCCCTAATGGGCCAGCAGGTACTGTTATGCTGCGGATAAAAGCTTTTTTGTTTATTAGTTCACTTCTCTGAGACGTTTCTTAGAAGCTCTAAACAAGGAGGTGTCTAATGTACGGCCTGGGGGCCATTTGTGGCCCTCTGGAGAACTTTTGATGGCCTCCTGAACTCAATTCAAGAATTGAAAAAAACTAGCATGCAAGCATAGATGTTTGATGTTTACAGATATATACCTTATATCTTCCTACAAAATATGTGCAAAAGATATATTCCCATTTACTAACTAAGTTTTTGCCTTCATAATCATTTTTGGAGCAATTAGAACCGCAATTATTCATTCTGGTTTTACTAAAAAGCAAATCACTCAGTCCAAATGAGAAAACAATCAACCCCCAAAAATTTGAAACTGTGAAGTTGTCTTAAACTCAGAGCCGGCCCAAGATAAGGAGCGGCTTAGAGACCCAACACCATCAAGGGGCCCAGAAGAGTATTGTTTGATTTATTTTGCAGTGACAGATTGAATGTATGGCATATTTTCTACACCTTGTTCCAGGTTTTTAAAACAAAAGATATTAAACTTGCTTACTTGTTTGCTGTAAATTCAGTGTTTGTCAGCAGATGTTACTGTCACATAGAAAAATTAATATGCAACATTTAAATACATATGTGAATTTCACAATACAGATAGAGCATCTTTGCTTGTTTGGTACTCCTAAAATCAATAGTCATAAGGCCACCAGTATGATGTAAGCTAATTACAAATGACACTAATAATAGCAGGTATTTTGCTACTGGGGGCCCCAAATTAAAATCTGCTTAGGGCCCCAAAAAGGTTTGGACCGGCTCTTCTACTAATGCAATCTTGCAGCATCTTTTTATGTTTTGTTTTGATCTGTTTTCTACAAAATGGTGACTATTTTATTGATCTCACTATGATTGTAAAAAAAAAAAAAAGTTTATTATTGAGTAGATAAAATAAAAAAAAAGCACAAAAATTTGTTTTAAAAATGCTAAAACAAAATATAACATCTTTGTGGCTTTCAACTTAAAAAATGAATAACTAAAAACCTGTGGTAACGGATCATCTTTAACTCTGTCAGGGTGTTGGCCTCTCTGAACCTGCCTGCTGCCCTGGAGGATCTGTCTGGAGACTCTATCCCACAATCCATCGCTGAGAAGTCCAGATCAATCGTGGAGCAAGGAGGACTGCACAACATTGAGAAGCTCATCAGAGACCTGCCTGAGCTGCTGACTCGCAACAGAGAGATCCTGGACGAGGTCGGTGGAAAACACTCAGCCAGTTTCACTGCACTCATCTAACCTTTCATTCAAGTCCCAAATCTGTTTCTGAAAGTAAAGAGACTTTTAGAACTGCAGGCTTTAGACAGCATGTTTGCCATATGGCTTTGCTTTCTTGAAAGCAGCATGTGAATGTAATTCTCTTTAATAGCTGGCTTGGACGGCATCAGTGCTGGCGGTCTCTGCCAAGGCTACCAGAAAAGCAAATTAATACCTAAAACTCAGAATCATTCCGAATGGCGTGAATCCCAGATCAGAATCATCACAGAATTTAATCCACTGATCTCTGGGCCAAGGACTATCAGTCTTATCATCTCCAGCCAGCGTGTTTTTAACATCTTGCTCACAAACAATTAAACAGATGGGAGGAAAACATTAAACACGTTCAGCTTCCAGGTTTGTAGTCGAAGTTGAAAAGTCTAAGCAAAAAACGAGAAAAAAAAATCCCATTAATGGGTTTTAAAG
This sequence comes from Brachyrhaphis roseni, assembly GCA_903066815.1. NCBI lineage: Eukaryota > Metazoa > Chordata > Actinopteri > Cyprinodontiformes > Poeciliidae > Brachyrhaphis > Brachyrhaphis roseni. The sequence goes on from CAEFZY010061577.1 coordinate 34,463, forward strand.
TACAAGGAGTATAAATTAAAAATACGATAATTTTTAAAAATGCATTTATATTTGTATATGAAAAATCTGTAGCTTTTTTAACAGACAAATGCCATTCTGCAAATAATTGAATATTTACACAAAGAAAGTGACACACAATTTTGATGCTAAAAATATTCCTGTGCATCTTTGAGAATCTCAGAAATTTAAATTTCTATTATAAATTGCTCAAGCAACTTTCAATCAATTTGCTAGAGATGCAGCTTGAAACGAGTTTCCATCAAAAGCAGTTGGGACTGCACTGCCTTGGAAAAAAAAATTCTCATTTCATCAGGTTACAACCACAAACTTCAGTGTATTTTATTCAGATTTTATGCAATAGATCAATACAAAGTAGTGCACAATTATAAAGTGGTTGGAAAGGAATGGATGGTTTTTAAAACTTTCTGCAAATTAAATCTGGGAAGTTTTGATTTGCATTCATATTCAGAGCTCTAGTGCTTTAGTTTGTGAAAAACATGGGTAGCTAATTGTCCACCAGTGTGTGATGTCATCTCAGTATAAATGCAGATGCTTCAGAGGTTTGTTGGTGAACATTAGAGAACATGAGCTTCATGAAGATGAGCGACTGCAGCAGACAAGTCAGGAATAAAGTTGTGGACAGATTAAACTTCAAACATTTCTGTCTTTAATTACCTTCACTTCCTTGAAAGTTTTCCATTTGAGTTGGTAAAACCTGCAGAAAACTTTAAATGTTTTAGCAAGATACTGTACATGGAGAAATGTAATATTAATTTTTTTTATTTTTATGATGGTAAACTCTGCTTTTATGTTTCAGTCTTTGAAAATGCTGGATGATGAGGAGACAACAGACAATGAGCTGAGAAGCAAGTTCAGCCAGCGCTGGAACAGAACCCCGTCTGGAGATCTGTACAAGCCGCTTCGTGCAGGTTCGACTCCATCACCTTCGCTCAACGCTCTCCAAACTTCTCGTCTTTTCTTTGTGACCTCTTATTCACTCGTGCTTCTCTTCTCGTCTCCTTTTCCTTCCTCAACTCGCTCCCGTCTCCCAGAGGGCACCAACTTCCGCAACGTCCTGGACAAGGCAGTGCAGGCCGACCAGGTGGTAAGGGACCGCTACAACGCCCAGTGCGACATGATCTCCCTGCTGTGTAAACCCGAGAACGAGCTCAACGCCGCCATCCCCTCGGCAAACCCCACCAGGACTCTGCAGGGCAGCGAGGTCTGTCTGTCTGTCCTCTTTACACTACATGATGCTAAACTTTCGTTTTTAGAATTCTGGTTAGTTTTTAAGGACTGTCAGGCAGTTTCTGTGTAAACCCCGAGGACATTGTGTGCTTTATGGCCTTTCCCGACCCATTTTTCATATTGTTTGCTGACTTGGCATTGTGTGTCGCTGGGGAGCTTAAACAACTTAGCAAGCAGAACTGAGAAAGAGCAAAGGGAAGAAGTGCACAATGTTGCCCTGCTTAGGGGGGAAAAGACAAGGTGTTGATGTGCTGCGGTCTGCAGTCGTCCTCATGGAGGTCAGTGGTTGGATTGATAAAAATGTCTTCCTGTCCGTCTCCCCCTGCAGGTTGTGAACGTGCTGCGCTCCCTGCTGGCCCAGCTGGACGAGGTGAAAAAAGAGAGGGAGACGCTGGAGGGGGAAATCAAAGCCGTGACGTTCGATATGTCGATCACCTTCCTGAAGGCGCTCGCCCAGGATGGAGCCATAAACGAGGAGCAGCTGTCGATCTCCCAGCTCGACCAATCGTATGGGAGCTACAACCACAAAGTGTCGGCCAGCCTCTCCAAGCAGGAAGAGCTGCTGGGGCAAGTTCAGGTACGCTCTAATAGGGCTGAAGCGATTAATCGGAGCAATCGATTATTTAAATAATTGTCAACTAATTTAGTAATCGATTAGCTGGAGTATATGAACTCTAAAAAGAGGCCATTTTCTGAGAGAACAATATATCCACAGCAGTAATTAAGACAAAAATGTAAAGAAAAATACATGCAGTATTCCTATAAGATTAAATTAAAGCAAAAAACCCCACTTTGTAATCCTCTTTTGCTTTCCAGTTATTAATTGGTTAATCGGCTTTTTTCTTTGCAACAAACAATCAGGCTTACAATAAAGTAATGGTATTGCGTTTTAGACAGTAAAATGTTTTTCTTATTTCAAAAAGAAATTTAATTTATTTTTATTTTTTATGTATTTCTAATATTGTATAAAAATCTGCAGAATGTAAAGTATATTTTAAAGTCCAGGTGCAGAAACTTTAAAAATGTTTCTGCAGCATAATCTGCAGGAATCTGTATAAATAGCTGTGGTGAGAGGTGCTCAACTCCAGATTGACGGTTCTGATTGTTTCTGGCTGCTTCCCCAGACGGCCCACCAGGAGTTCAGCAGCCTGAAGCAGTCCAACAACGAGGCCAACCAGAGGGAGGAGGTCCTGAAGAAACTGGCTTCCGCTCACGACAGCTACGTGGAGATCTGCAACAACCTGCGCGAAGGCACCAAGGTACCCGCTCTGCAGCATCTGCACACACCGACTGTAGCGACGCTCGTCGTGTCAGAAACTTTGCCCATTATTTCTCATTCTCTTCAAACCAGGTCGTTTATTTTTGTCTCCTTCTTTGTCTCTCCTCAGTTCTACAACGACTTGACAGAAATCCTGCTCAAGTTCCAGAACAAATGCAGCGACATCGTTTTCGCTCGCAAGACGGAGCGTGATGAGCTGCTCAAGTACGTACTCACTGGAGCATTTCATGACTGCTGGCAGAGAAAGCAGAGCGTGAACAGAAACACGAAGCTTCTTGTATTCTGACTGTCAGATTTGTACTTTTAAACTTGAAGCAAAAACCACCTTAATTTTGACAAAGTGAGAGACTTTGTCTTCTGTAAAATGCGCTGAATGACAATATTTGTTACCTGTTATTGTAACAAATATTTCATAAATTGTCCCTGAGGTTATTGCAATAAACAATAATATTGTTGTTTTATATAGTAATGGCAATATTGTTTCAATAGTAATGGCATAATAACGCAAGAACCCATTCCCAAAAAACAATACTTTTTGAGTTCTAATGAATATTTAACGCTGTAAGACATTTTATATATCCAAAATAAATAAACAACACAGCTGAAAAAACTAATAAAATTAACTATGAAGTCTCTGTAAAACAAAGTTGGCCTTCAAATAAAGAGACCAAATTCACCAGACTGAAGACTTTTGACATCCAGTTTTTGGTATAAAGAGAGAAAAAAAGTAAAATGAAAAATCCTGTTAATGGAAATTATTGAGCTTGTTTTACTTTATCATGCAGTTAATTGATTAATTGATTTATTACTTATTTCAACAGGCCTAATCCTGGAACTATTTTCTAAGTCTTGATAAGTTTGGAAAACGTCTGTGGTGAATTTAGAAAAGGTTTATATTTCCAGACCTTCTCTACAAGTTATATCCATCCATCCTTTCTTCTTGATGTAGAGATATCTCTCATGCTAAACTTTCGATTTTCATAATTGTCTAAATATGGTGGAGAATTACGGAGTTTTTGCACGTTTTGTTTATGACAGTCCATCTCTGTAAAAGCAAAGGTTGGAGATGTCCGGCCAGAGGCTTGTCGTAACACTTTACTTCCTGTTTCAGGGACTTGCAGCAGAGCATCGCCCGAGAGCCCAGTGCTCCATCCTTCAACGTCCCCGCCTACCAGTCCACCCCGGCAGCCCCAGCTCCCGCCCCGGGTCCGACCCCTGCTCCCAGAACCGTCTTTGTAAGCAATCACAACCTAATAATAACTAAATCCATCTTTGACGTAACCTCACCCTGACGTTCTAATTTCACTGTTTCTTACTTCTGGCCCAGCAACCTCAGCAAGTCCAGCAGCAGCCCCAGCAAAAACCTCAACCTCCCTCCAGGCCACCTCCACCCAGCTTCACTCCTCAGGCAGCCTCCGCCACACCCGCCACCCCAACACCGACTGGGCCTCCACCTCTGGCACCTCCCTCACAGGCACAAGGACCACCTTATCCCACCTACCAAGGCTACCAAGGGTGAGTTTTTTTATTTCCAACATGGAAATAATCAAAATTAGCTGGAAAATTTAACCAGATGTCGGAGTTTAATTATTTTAAAGGGAGTCTGTTATGCTAAATACATTTTTTTTTTCCCCCCCCTCCAGGGGTCTTTTGTAGGCTTTAGTGTCCCTTATTTGACAGTAGGCTGACCGGAAAGGGGGTAAGGAGAGGGGGGAAGACATGTGGCAAATGTCATCGGGTCCGGGAGTCGAACCTGCGACGGCCGCGTCGAGGACTCAAGGCCTCCAAATATAGGTCGCGCTATCCCCTACGCCACCACGGCACGCCCCATTCTAAATAAATTTTGTTCCATAATTTTTTTAACTTCCAGTTGAGTCTCAACTTCTGTTAAAAACAGGCAAAGCCCTTAAAAAAAACTATCCATCTGTTTTTTGGCAATAAGTTAATGTTTTTTGGTATGTGAAAAATTTGCCATTCAGAAACCACTTGCTACATTCTTGTTGTTCGTGCAGGAGGCTCCACTTCTGCTTTTCAAAAATGCATGGTTGTATAATTGTGCATCTGTTTGCAGCCATTTTCATGTACAGTCGTAAACGTTGAGCTGCTCATTCTTATAAGAGCTCAAAATGGGCAGAACTGAGCAGACTAAAACTTCATTATCTAACGTTTTCTTTTTTTTTTTTTCAGAAATGTGATGAACATGTTTTGTTTAGTATTTATAGACCTACCCTAACCTGTTAAAGGAAGCATAATGCATCACCTTTAACAATATTCTCAACTCTTAGAAGTAATAAACTTCATTTCCAGGAATCTTTTTAATAACGTTAAGAAAAAATATGTAATGAAACGCATGTTTCAGGTGTTATTGATGACATTTCTTCATTCTAAACATATTTTGGCCTTGAATTATTGCAGTATGTTGACGTTTCTCAAACACACCTCACCTTGTCTTGTGTTTTGTCGCTGCAGATTCTACCAGATGCCTATGGGCTACAACCCCTACGCTTACGGCCAGTACAACATGCCCTACATGCCCTACCAGGCTGCCCCAGGGCAGGGCGGATTCCCTGGAGCGCCCCCTGCAGGACAGCCCTACCCTGGCTACCCACAGCAGCCCCCCCAGCAGCAGCCCTACTACCCCCAACAATAACTCTGCTCTTCATCCCCCTCATTCATCTTCTCACATGTTAACACCAAATAAAAAATATCCTCAGCAATAACACTTCATTTCAATCATCCCCTCTTCATCTTAAACTTCAGGTTTTTTTTCTCACCAACAGCAGCTGCAGGACAGGGGACCTCAGAGCTGCTTTGCACTTTTTTCAAAATAAAATTCTTAACTTCAGTAATTTCAAATCCCCTTTTTGTTTAATTTTATTTTATTTTTTTCAGTTTTTGAACAGCACTTTCTAAACTAGTTCGTCTTTCTCCACTCCACTAATCCCAGCCACTTTCCTCCTGAGGTTTATTTTTCTTCTGCTCTTTTTTCTAGCAGTTTAGTTGATTAATTTAAACTCTAACTCCTTCCCGCCGATACTGACTCCTTGAATGAGCTGGACTGCTGGACAAACACTCATGGACGAATCTCTGATAGGCTCCTGGTTTGGACGGTTGTCTTTATTGTCCGGGGTAGTGGTCATTTCGAGTCACTCCCTCACCCAGTTAATCAAACTTCACTGCTTCTCTATTAACTATAATCCTATTTTTGTAATGAATACTGTTGCCTCACTCATGTATAAAAGCAGATGGCCCTGTAGGTTTTTCTACTGTAGGTGATGATGGATGACCTTCCTGTTTTCTTTCTTTTTCCCAGGGAAAGTGGGTTTATTTCTGTGTTACAATCAGAGGCTGTACAAGTGGGAGAGATGATGATTATTGTATAAATAAAACTCTGTATGTGGTTAACTACAAATATCTGTGTGCTGCCCTCTCGTGCTATGTTTTTATTTTTATTCTTCGGCTCTAACATGATTAAAAAAAGACCACCAGTTGGAGGTTTGTGTATCTTTACATGCTTTGTGTTTTTCATGAGGAACAAGGCTGGTCTGAATTTAACGTCGCTCATTGTTGGTGGGAATCTCATTCATTTTATTTTAAGGATGCACAAAATATTGGCGCCAGTATCGGTATTAGTAATTTTTTTAGCATATCGGTCTCATTTCAATAAATAAAACTGAGCCGATGTTAATAGCCAGTAGAGTATTTACTTATTTCCGTCCTATTTGTTTCTGGAGGAGGATTGAGGAGATCGGTCAGATGGTGTTTGTTTGGTCATATGATTGTGATGCAGCAAAGGACTGTGGGAAGTTTAACTGAAGCAACAAATCAGTGTGAAGTCAGAGGTATGGTCGTTTGTTTTTTTGGGTTTTTTTTTTCAAGGTGTAGAAAGGTCAGTGAAGTACATGTATGAGTTATTGACCTTAACAGCAATATTGATACCAGATATCGATATTGGCCCAAATCATCGCTAATTTGAATTATTCGAAACATTCGTAGTTTATGGTGCAGTGACGAAGCAGGAATTGACTGTACAAGTTTTGATTTATTGTGGATTTGTCTTTTTTAGAAGGTTTAATCGGCTCTAATACCCCTACACCACCGCAGCGCCCTGTGGATTTCTCTTATTCAAACGGGTTCAATATGTTCAACAACCAATAGCTGACTAGAGGTTTAGAGGTACAGGTAGATTGATAGATCAACGCACATCTGTCAGTGTTTTGGATGATGTAAAATATTTTAAAAAAGACTCCAGAATTTAATCTACAGTTTTTGCAATGAGAAGGAACGCTTCTGTCAGCAGCTAAATCTTCAAATATGTACATTCAGCCCCATGATATCTATAGTGAAATCTTTCCTCTGGCATGATTGGGGCTTATTATTTGACAGGATTGGTAGAGGTCATTTAAATTGATCGACTTTCATTTAGTTTGCGGCCGTCCGAAAAGATTTTACTGCTGTTTTCAATGTTGGTGTTTTGAAAAACCCCTGTTATCTGGGTCTAAACCCACTTTTTTATGTGCTCCGCTTGACAAAATGGTGTTTATGCTGGAGATCTCTTTTTTTTTTCTTCCCCACCAGGGGGCTTTTTGTGGGCTCTAGTGTCCCTTATTTGACAGTAGGCTGACAGGAAGGGGGGAAGACATGCGGCAAATATCGTAGGGTCCGGGAGTCGAACCTGCGACAGCCACGTCGAGGACTCAAGGCCTCCAAATGTGGGTCGCGCTAACCCCTACGTCACCACAGCACGCCCGGAGATCTCATTTTAATGTCACTGATCAGCTGACATGTCAATACTCAGTGGTACAGTATTAAACGTGTAGGAAGGCGATGAGGGGCCGTGATTTTCTGGTGCCATTGTGTCTTCCAACAGCACTAAAACAAAAGGTAGATGTGCAGTAGTTTGACAGGTATATTGGTCTGCTTTATCTTTTCCACAACAAATTTATATGTGTTTGGGGTCATTGTCCTGTTCACTCAGTTGCATCCATGGCTTCAACCATCTGACCCAAAATTCGTATGAAAGGAAATTGATGAGGATGTTGAGGAATTACCCAGGCACCACTGGATCTCTAGGCATGAACCTGGAAGTTTTATCACTGTCCACTGAGAAGTGAGTTTAAAAACAGCAAACAAAACAGCACGAATCCCAAGACTTAGACCTTCGGTCTTGATTGCAATCTTCAGCTTCCAGCATGAACAAGCTAAATGGTTTCTGCAGAAAGTTTTTCTAAGATTTGAAAAAGACTGAGGTGTTCGGCCATAATAAGACGTATGTTTAGAGGATTTGAGAATCCTAGCAACTGTCAGTAACAGTGGTGGCAGTATTATGCTGTGCGGCTGTGTCGCTGTTAGAATTAGAAAAAGAAGCATCTCAAGTCAGTATCTGGATGGTTGAATCTTGGAAACACTGGGCCTCAAACTGAGATGCTGTTGAGGGATTTACAGCCTTTAAAAGGCAACATGTGCCTGGAGATCAAATTATTTAAATGACTATTAATGCTGCTAAGACATCAGATATCAGAATCAAGTCAAAAGGTTGTTATGCAGCTTCTTAATCGACACATATCCAAATAGTGAATTTCTTTGTGTACATTTGAGCCTCTGTGTAATTGTGACACTGTGGATTTCAAAATGCAAACTTTTGTTTACAAAAACCGCTTAAGTTGGATTTTGTAACATCAGCCTACGTTGAAAAAAGAAGCATTCATAAAAGTCCAAAAAGAACTGCATATGATTGGACTTTGTGAACTTCTGACCGGCTCTGCAGAGCCGCCAGTAGAGGGCAGTCCTGCAGCTCACAGGGGAAAGCGGAGCTTCACCTGAAGTTGTTGTTGTTGCTGCTTCTTTCAGCCAATCGGAGCGCGAGTCGTCCCGTTCAAACTAATCGGAGGCCTTTTGACCCCCCTCTCAGCATCGAGGTCAGATCCCATTTAGATGACATGCAAATTACGTTGCAGTGAGGTCGCGATCTTATCCAATCATATTTTCCCTGCAGGTGATTTCTCTAAAGACAGTTCTCATCCCTGGATATTTATTCAGTGTCATGAGACACTAATGATTTCACATATATCCCCCCCCTCTCTCTCTCTCTTTCTCTGTGTGTGTGTGCTCGGTGCCTGTACATTTCTGAGTGTGTGTGTGTGTGTGTGGTTGGGAGGCAGATGGCGGCGCAGTGTGATGTCTGGAAGGATGCATCTAGATGTTGGCAATAAGCTGCTGGTCTCCTGCCTGCATCCATCACTCCACCTCTCTGTTTCCCACTCATCCGTCTTTTGAATCCCAGAAAAAGGCCTCCACCTTCACCTAATTCTGCTCCCGCACTTTGTTTCCCCTTCCCACATCGCACCGTTCACCGTGGCTCGCTCTGCTCTTAAAGCCTCTGCACACCACCTGTCTTTGTCCGTTTTCAGCGGCTCGCATGGCTCATCTGTTTCTGCTTACCATTCATCTGTCCTTGCTGCCCAAGCTGTGAGGTGCTGGCAGCAGCGAGGCGTCCACACTGGTCAGCGTCTCTTCTTGGCTCGCAACCATCTCATAGCCTTGCGTCAATCTCCAGTGTGTACTTTCTGTGTGAGTCAAACTCTCATGGATGCACACTTTTAATCAGATCTAACAGCTCCTACTGGAAGTGACAACACATAGATGCTGCCATGTTTTTTTTTCCCCCCTTCTTCTTCTTCTTCTTCTCGTTTTCTCTCTTTCCTCTGCTCCCTCTGTATCTATACGGCGTGCCGTTGCTGCCAAAGCCAATTGTAGCTCTGGATATGTTTATCAAAGGTGTCTGCGCGTCTCAGGCGTTTAATTTTAACAAGGCGTTCTCCACCGGAGGAGTGTCATATTTTAATTGGTCTGAAAGAGAATAAAGGCAGCGAACGGAGAACTGCAGTGACAGGTATTAATTACCTTCTGCCTAATGGCTCCAAAAACTCAGCACTCAGCCATATTGGTGCTCACACTATTCTTACTCCCCCACTCCTTTGTCTCATCGCTTCTCTCTCCTCCTCACCATGTGTTGGTCTATAGTGGGGGCTGAATCAAGGCTTTTCTTTGGCTATGATGTCGGTAATTAAATAGAGATACTCTATTAGGGACGCTCTGTTTGTCATTTTGCAGAGTGCCTATGTGTGCAGCAGCTCAGTTCATTTGGGAACAAGCCGAACGTAGCTGCGTCGTGAGTCAACACCTGAATGGTAGGTGTTGTAGATGAATAATTACGGCGGACAGCTGTGGGACGTCTTATAGAGTTGGACAGAGCTAATGAAGAGCATTTAGATGGGAAGGAATGGTTAAACCGCAATTATGTCGATGACGGTTTTGTTGGTTGCTGCAGAAGGGCTGGACGCTGCCTTGAAAGACTGAATATAATAACTTAATAAGTCAGTTAATGGTTACATATTTAACAGGTTAAAGTGATAAATATGTTTGAGATTAAAATGTTGCCTTGCAACAAAAACATCTTGTATTTTAATCCTTGCCTGGGGGTCTTTCAGCATGGAGTCTACATGTTCTCCCTGTGCAGGCCCGGGTTCTCCCCAGGTACTCCAGTTAGGTTCACTGGTTTCTCCAAATAGTACGTATGTGAGAGTGTGAGGTTGTGTGTCTCTGTGATGGACTGGTGACCAGTCCAGGGTGAACAAGCAGGTTTTCAATAAATCTCATTCAATGATGAACAATTAACGTAAATGTTTTTTGTTTTTTTAAATAGATTTTCTCCACTGGTTGTTCAATGAAAGTACCGATAATTATCAATACATTGGAAGAAATGATTACATTCAGTTACTGTGTGCAGCTCCATGACAGAAGTCAGACCTTTTTAAGTAAGAAATATAAGTGTTTGTGGCTCTATGAATGCTGTCCTGTGCACAGCAATACTGCTACCTTAAAAAAGCTGTATGTAAAGTAAAAATAGCTTTTTATCGTCATTTGTATCGCTAACATGTATCGCGATAAAATGCTAAGCCCATATCGTCCATCTCTTCTACAGACTCATCTACAGTTGCAGCTTTAAAGCCACGGTGGTAATTTTACCTCAGAAATTTTGTCCTGAACATTTTTTCTGCTTTTTTTTCTTTCCTGCATCTCGCCCTCACTGAAGCAAGATGCCTGAAATAACCCTGATTGACAGGTATAGAAACACAGTTACTATAACAACTACCTCCAGAGCACCTCTACCCCCGCCCCCAAACAGCCACCACCTCCTCTCTTTTCATTTTCTTTTTTACCAGCTCTCCATTTTTACCCCCCAATCTTCTCCCCTCGCCCCCCTCCCTCTGTGAGCATGTGTGGGCGTGCAGGGAAGGAGAGATTATGAAAAAGAGCTCGGCTGCAATATTCCTTCGCATAGAGATGTTTGTGTTTGCGAGATTTAGAGAGGGGCCCGGCGCCAGCTATTGGATCTAACCTGTGTGGGTGAGGGGTAGGCTGAGAGTGGGAAGATGAAACATGCTTACACAACACGGGCAAATAAGCCCTTTATATTTCTTTTTCGTGTTTCCTTTTCGGTGCCTGTTCCTCCTGTCAGGTTTTGAGCCGCTCCGCTTGTATAATCGAGCCCGGTCCAGCATGCTGTTATTCCTGCATGCGTGGGTGTGTTTGCATGCGTGCACACATTGGTGTCATCGAGGCCACCTGATATGATGAGTGAATTTCAAGCACGATAGATTTAGTGGGACTGACAGTAGAGAAAAGGAGGGTGTGTGTGTGTGTGTGTGTGTGGGGGGGGGGGGGGGGGGGGGGGGGGGGGGGGTGGGGGCGGGGGGGGGGGGGAAGAGGGGGTGGGGGGGGGGGCGACAAAAAAAAACAAAAA
>CAEFZY010061582.1:0-11815 GCA_903066815.1 Brachyrhaphis roseni
AGGAGGAAGATTAAGAAGCTCTCAGTGACTTTTACCGGTATGTTTTTTTTAACCAGCCCTGTTAGTGCTATGCTACCGTATGTAGCCAGTAGCATAAAATATATAATGGCCTAAGTAACCACTTTCTTGCCAAAAGATGATTTAGGCAAAACAATTAATTACTTTTGGCAAAAAATTAAGTCATTACTTTAGAAAGGTGACAATGTATAATTCTATGCTACTCAGTGCACTGTGAACCAATCAATAGGCAGAAATTGCCATGCCAGACAAATGGTGGTGTGATTTCAGCATGCCGTTTAAACAAAATTGTACTTTTGGCCAACTCCTTTAGATAGTATAAACCCTACACTACCTATAGTATAGATACCTCCAATGTACCAAGTTCTCATGTTCCATATCAGAAGTGAACAGATTAAGTAGCACACATAGTACAATAATATCCACCATTGTTTTTGTTGCTACCTGACCTTGCATTTAGAACAAGCTAAGGGTCAATAGCGCATGTGCATTTCAACTGCATGCTAAAAGAAAAAATCACAACACCATATAGTGGCCTGGCCAGACGCATACAGCGGATTTAAGATATCTTGCAGGTGCCGTCTAAGCGAATAACTTTTTCTCCAATCAACATCCAAAAATACCATCAGCTTCAAGACAGCAACCTTGTATAAACGTAGCCTAATTCGTCCTGATACTATCAGAAGAAGGGGGGACTGCAGTAGAGTTTTTGAGTGAGATGTCTGTTAAAGAACACACCTACCACCATCAGTTTATGTATTAAAACAGCTGATCCCTCCTACCCTTCTCCCCCACTATTCAAATATTTTTCAACTGTACACTTGTGTGCAACAGAAATTCACTTCCTCTATTAGTCACACATGCTCTGTCAGCTCCATCTACACTTGAAGTTAATCAGGAGGAATTTTTGAACAGAACTGTGACTAGAATTTGCTCACCATTTTTCTTAAAGGAAGTAATATACAATCTAAAGCTGCTTCATATTACAGGTTCAAAGGTGAGATATATGGGATAGAATGTGCAGCATTGGAGCTCTAAAACCTTAATAAAATGTGGAAAATGATTTGAAATAGTCAATAAAATGTCCCTGTGTTCCATAGTGAACCTTAAAAACAAAATAAAAAAGCAACACAAAATGAGGAAAAGGCAAAGCAATCTATGTGGTTTCAACAAGGTGAGAAGATTGGGCATGCTGTGGTGGCATAGGGGTTTAGCACAGCCCTTGTATAGAGGCCATGGTCCTTGACTCGGCCCTTGCGGGTTCGATTCCCGGCACTGGCGACACTTGCCGCATGTCTTCCCCTCTCTCCTTGCCCTCTTTCCTGTCAGACTACTTTCAAATAAGGGCCAATAGAGTCAACAAAAACCTTGGAGAAATGTTTTAAAAAAGTGAAAAGATAATAATTCAATACCCACTTTTCATTGTCATTCCCCCTCTTCAAGGGCAACATTGAGATAACAAAACTATCCCCACTTTTCACCGTGGAACAGAAAAGCAAGAGTACATTATTCAAATTAAGAAAGGTGTCTAAAGCATACAACAGCACACTTGTTTTTTATTGTACATGTCAATGCAGTTACAATCTACTTTTCTGTGAAAATCAACTTCATGAAAAACAAAATTAATAAGAGGAAAATGACATTGGTGAAGAATCCCAGAGCCTCTGGGGGATAGAACTAACCTTGTCATCTTCGTTCCAAAAGAGGTTTTATTAAAAGCAGAAGAAAACACATCTGATAGATGCTGTCAGTAGACTACAGTAGCTAGACAGAGAGGCCCTAATTAAAGCAAGAAGTCTGTCCCTCAAGTGGCTGGCCTATTTTAGTTGATGAAAGCCCAAAGAGAATACTCCACTTTACATCAAATTCAGACACAGGGAGACAGCGACATCTCAAGTTCTCTATGTCTGAGTTCTAAAACGGCAGCAATGCAAAAGCAAGAAACAGCTTATTACTGTAAGGTGGACAACACTAAACAAGTACCAAGTAACAGCAAAGTACAAAGAAGGTCAAGTGCTAAAATCTGCTGTTTCACAGATATCTGTTTCTAGGAGTGTCCAGTGTAATGATGCCAGCAGAGCAAATTCAACTCTGAGGAGCAAATGCTTCTCTTTTAATAATCAGATATAGATATGGTGAAAACAAAGTTCTTACATTTTAGCATCAAGATCTAATTTCTAATTCTCACCAATGCCAGATCATGAATGATCAAAAAAGTTACAAAATAAGAAAAAAAACAAGGGCTACTTCTTATAGAGTTTTCAGAACTGATAGTCCAGTGGACTGTGTTCTATTGTGGAACAAGATGGTTCTCTTTCACACTGAACCCAGTCCAATGATCCAACCCAGCTTGCTCCTCCTTTGCACTAAGAACTACTGATGGAAACGACAAAAACCTCTGAAGACACCAAGCATAACTTCATTCTTCATAAAATATAAACAAATAAATGGGTTTAAGTTGACCAGTGTCTAAACTTAAACTTCCTCTCTGTTTTACAAGCAAACATTTACAGTGCCAACATAAATGGAAGGCAGACACCTCAACATAATCTAAAGGTTGTGATGGTTAGGCTGTGAGCCATCAGTTTAGTTAAGGAAGAAGTCATAAACACTATCAACAATAGATCCTTACATGCAACGACCAAATGCAAATATGAATGCACACATAGCACACACCCAAATCCCACTCTCCTGCCCTAATGGAAAATTGTGGGTATTTGTTTGTAATATAAAGCTGCAAAGTTTGTTTTAAAAGTCCCAGTTTGCAGCAGTTGTTCCCTCCCAAATTGAACGCCATGTAATCTATACTCCGTACAAGCTTCATAGATAAAAAAAAATAGGCAGTCTTGAGTTTTGTTTCAAGTTCTCCAGAAAGTCAGCGCTCCTCATTTGAACAGGTTTTGGATTACCCACCTCTCCCATTCTGTTCTCCGCTGTTCTGCTGGTTAAACAGTTTTAAATCAGATACAAATAGCACAAAACACTCTTTAAAGGGAAAGAATAATAACTCTCACCATCTGATTGATGGGAAATTAGGCAGACAGATGAATTAGACAGATACTTGTTCTTTTACACAGCTGCCTAATTTCTATTTTTCATGCTGCTTTGCATTTGTCCAATGAGATATTTTCACAAGCTCTAAACAGGTGTGCATCAATTCTAAAAAGGGAAGTTCAGCACAAATTTTTTGCACAAATACATGCACTTCATCTTCACTTGGTATGTCTTTTAATACTTAAACTCCATGTCAAATTCAAGTAGAACACCAAGAACCAGAGCAATTCAGTTGACTAAAACCTATTGTCAGTTCATTGTGAGCCTGTTGGAATGCTAGTTTTGGCTGAAAAACGTATCACAATATAAGCATTTCATATCAGTCAATATTGATAATTGCTTATATTGATAATTGTTATATTGATTATTACTGATTTGTTTTTCTTTTGAATACCTGAAATGGTGTCAAAGTTACGGTGTGACTTTTCCCGTTTCATCCACATTTTTCACTCCACATTTTTTCATTTTTAAGCAGCTATGAGGCACAGTGGTGAAAACTCAAACTTTTTTTGTTTGGGCAGAATGTTGTTTGGCAAGAAGTTGTTACCAGGCAACCAAAGAGTGAGAGAGTTAGTCGATGCCACCAGCCTTGTTTAAGTGACCAGCAAAAACCTTTCCTATGTCTACATCTCCCAGAATGCTGTGCAATTCTGGATTGGAGTTCAGTGAATATTCTTTAGAATATTGTAATATTCTCCTAAAACAACCAGATGTAATGTTTTAGTTGTGTAACCTGGTTGACTCGCTCCAAGCCAGTTGATGGAAACATGCCTAATTCGAGTTCTCTTTTTTCAGCAATATTTCAAAAGTTTCCTCAACATTTCCATGACAATTGGATGGAAAGAAAGCCAATGCTTCTGCTTTTATCATGGAGGCAACACATAAGGTCTAGCTCAGTAGGAATTAAATGACAGACCATATGTGTCAACAGGAGCAGAGGGAGGAGATTTGGATACAGTCTAAAGACAAATTCTGTGTACAAACTGCTCACGGCCCTGCTTTGTTTTGCATTCATGCTCGTATGATACCAGATATCCCATCTTGACTCCTGCTTCATGTCTGGTCCTAGCAGTGTAATGTGTAAGTGTCTTATTGAGTTGCTGACAGCAGCAGCCAGGCTGACTTCCAACACACAACTTATTTCAAGCTTTTGATTGCAAGGGTGACTGTTTTCTGTGAGTGAACAGTGCAGTACAGTGAGTATACTGCACATTACCCAGGATAAACTTTGACCAAAAAGGCCCATTCAACACTGCGAATGGAATCTGGAACTCCTTAGATGAATGATCTCCCCACACGTACAAAAACTGCAGTAATAAAGTACAGTTCAGCTTCATTCTTTCACCACAGACTATATTTGGCTCTCCATTTTTTGTTTGTTTCCATGGTAATGAGCATTGCACCGTGTACAGCTGGAGCCCCGGGTATTTTCCAGAAGTTGAAACGACAGAATGGCTGCCCCTAAAACCTGAGCAAGCTTTTCCACATCCGTGTGGGTTTGTGAAGTGATCATTTCCACTCCACTGAGTCCAAGAGTCACTGTCTGTTAACCACTGGCCTAGTTTTCCCTTCCTGCCGGCCTGTCTTGCTGCTGAACACAAGAGCCACGGTCACAACATCTGGATAGCGTTTCACTTAAACTGCCAATGATTTCAGGGATTTTTTTTTTTTTGCAGGACAAATGATCCACATTGATTATTGACTTCGGTCATGTAGTGCTGGGCAATATGGAAGAAAAGAAAAAATTACATATCACAGTGAGAAATCGTGCTAGACTTTTTGTTGTCCATCATTTTGACTGACAGCACAAAAAAACTCTGTTGTATTCCATTTTTACCCATCAAATTAAAATTGATATTGACATAGGCTATTCAGTTGCATTTAATTTTTATCCGGTTTAATTAACATTCAGCAAGCTGCACACAAATCCAGATCCCATCACACATAAAGCAGATGAACGTACACAATTTTTTCTCCGTGGTAGCTGTGGCTCCAATAACTTATAATAAATTAAACAACTCCACTTAAGTTATGGGCACTTCACCGGGTCTGAAGGCACAGCGCCTCACAATGTCCTTCTGGTTCGCATCTGGAGCAGAAATCAGAACTAGTTCATCAGAAGCCCGTAGCTGATTTAAATCCAACATATTACTTTAATTACGATGTTACTGCTTTAGTCCATCATTTGAGTAAGCAGTGCAACATCTCCAGTTTTTAGCTTTTGTTCATCCTCTTAAGAGATGGGACAATTGGAACATTTCAAACTCACTGCAACACAGATGTGATGGAAGATACAACCAGGGTTTCCCCAAGTGTGTTATAAGCCTGGCGGCCCACCATGCTTTACTAGCCCCCCCAGCCAGGCCAAGCGTTGCTTGTTTTTGTTATTAGAAAAAAATAAAAATTCATTTTTTTAATTTTTTTATTAATTTAAACCAGATTGCAAGTGTCTCCATTGCTCTGAGTGTTTCACTGGCGGAGCAAATTTATTCCAAAAAGATAAGTTTATGCATTTAAAGACGGGAGAGATTTAACTCATCGTGCAGGGCCGGTCCAAGACTGTATGAGGCCTGGAGCAGAATTTAACTTAGGGGTCCCTCTTGTTGCTAAAACCATCAACACCTCTATCAGCTTCTGTGTTAGATTTAATCAGGGAGAGGGGGAGTAGTTTAATTGGCCAACCTAACAAGTAATAAATTATAATTGCAGTTTACTTATTTGTGAACAAACAGCTCAAACTCAAAGATTAAACTCAGCATCCGATCGTTGCTATGGTAACAAAACAATCGAACTATGAATATTGTTCCTTGAAGTTGTACAAAAAAAACTTGCCAGCTCCTAAAAATCCCCTGGGGGACCTCATGGAGCCGCTGACTTAATTTGGATTAAACAGAAGAGCAAATAATTGATATTCATTTTAATTGTATGTTTTGATTTGTTGTTTTCAGACTAGCTGTGGGTTTAAATAGCATTTACTGGCAATGTTTTCCTGTTACTTTTTCTGTCTACTTAACATCTTTTAATACAAAAACACGGTGGACCGCCTCGGCGCCCCAACCACCGGGCTTAGCAAGTTTTCTGGGGGAAACCTTGTGGTCCACTTGATAGTTCGATTAGGCCACCAGGCCAACAAACTGGAGTTGGATTAAAACAGACCGAACATGGTGGGTGTGACTGCACCCTAAAAAGCCACAAGTTCCTTCACACTTTTTGCTCTGACATCTAACATTGCTCATCTGTGCAAAAGCTACATGATTCTCCATTCTCCAAGTGCGGCAGGTAAAACATCAGCTTTTAGTCATTGTATTGTCTCCATTTTACAGAAAAGAATGAACATGAACTGTTCTCAGTTCCGACCCAAACCAGGTTTCTAACACCACCCGAGATTACTGCAAAAGCAGGTCTGGTGGTCTTGCATAGTTGCTCTAACTTGTCCCCATCAGCTACCATCAGCTCAGCGAGCCAACCATAGAAGAACAAGATGGATGGAAACAGCCATGGCAACCAGCACAGATCAGATTTCCCCTCCAAGTTTACTATGAGATGGTTCAGCCCTTTTCAGCCCAACCACATGAATCAAATAATTTGCTCTTAGTCATGCTGCTGCTAATGGTGGGAGGAAATCCCCTGCTCCTTCATGACTCTCTGCACACTAAAGCGAAGATGTGCCTACTGAGCCAGTTCCTCTCTGCGTGAGGGTCGGCAGTAGGGATCAGTCAGCAGTGCAACGCTCAGACAGCAGGGAGCACCGGCCCACACTGCACACCTAATTATCAAAATAATAAAAGGGAAACTGTGTGAACAGACGCTCATCTCAAGAGAAACAAACCACTCCACTGTTCTGCCAGCCGCTACCACTGGTATCTCCGTGAGTCAGACACTATTTGAAGAATGAGTGACACAAAGCTTGACCTGTTGCTGTGGATGAAGGCAGGGGAAGTTTAAAAAAGGAAAAGAAAAGTGAATTTACAGCTGAAGGGAGTGAGCTGTGGTTAGACTGCAGCTGCATTGACTTTCTGCTGCTACAGACACGATGAGGCTGCAGAGGCGTGAGAAAGCCTGTGGCTGCAAAGAGGAAGTTGTTCTGAGGGGTGACGCTGCTAAAACGTCTTCCCACTGAGATGCGGCGCCTGACCACTTCTCTTCAGATGCTAGTTTCTTACCCCGGGCAGACAGCTTCTTGGTGTTGATGATTTTGGCAGCATACTCATGTCCCGTGGAAATCTTCATACACCTCTTCACAACAGAGAAAGCTCCCCTGCAGACAAAAAGAGTTGCTTGTCAGAGGTTGTGTGATCAAACATTTCCTGCATGCACTAAAGTCACATGGACAGGCACTTCCTTGTTTTTCTGGAATTCTATGGAAACGAGTTCCTGAAAGATTGCATTTAGCGCTAGTGAATAGCTGATGGGTTAATACTGTATCATATTAACCCATCAGAGTACATCAATACAATAAAGTAGTAACCACATGACACAAATTAAAAAACTTTGAGCAAAAAAGGGAGTAACAAAAACCTAGAAAACAGGCTAAAACAGAAACAATCAGATCTACTTATGCTGTGGTGGTCCTCATTCCAATCAATTTCAAAATATATTTATTAAGAATAATACTTTATTATTCCCAAAGAAATTAGAAAAATAACTAAATAATGTGAAGTAGGCTTGGACTACTTACTATTTATTATACAGTGGACTTGCGCCTGGTTGTGGTTCCGTATTTGTGGATTTTTTGACAATTTTTTCATATAGCTTATGTCAGATAAATAAAACACAAAGTTGCAATGCTACTTGAAACACTATTTCTATAGCAGCCAATACATGTTTGGCCAATTGACTATACCCCAAAGAGTTAATAAAAACAAACATGGATATTGGCTTCTGTAATACAGCCAAAACACTGTGCACATCAATGCATTTGGAATTTTATTAAAATAGGCAGAAATAATTGTTTTCAAAGGCGTCTCAAGTATCCATAGATTTTAGCTATTTGAGGGCAACTATGGTCTCTAACTACCGCGAATACCAGGGGTTCAATGCATCACGGAAAATAAGGTTTTAGAAAGTTGGAAGCAGCATATCCGTATAGGGCTGAACAACATAAAATCACCAGAATATTGGGGTGCATTCACACCAGCTGTGTTTTATCTACTTTAACCCAACTCTAGTTTGTTTGCATAAAATGAGGCAAACACCACCTTCGTTTGAGGAGGTGTGAATGCGTAGTCAAACTTTCTTTTTTTCCCTTTATTTAACCATTGAGATCCAGATCTCATTTTCAAGGGGGACCTGGGCAGAAATCTGCAACTCTGACCAAAAAAGCGAATTCTGGTCTGCCTACAAACCTAAAGTGAACTCTGGTGCACTTTGGACCTGTGAATCTCAAGCCTACCACAGGCCACTCTAGTTCTCCTACCAGAGAGACTAAGTGGACAAGGTATTTGCTCAAGGTATTTTGGGCAAATATAACCAAAACAAACATGTGGGTCTAGTACTAGCAGCAGAACGCTTTGTGGCAGTGGAGGCTTCTAATATGAGTGACATGGGCAAGTGCCCAAGGCCCCCTGCCCTCCAACCCCCATCAACAACTTTGTTGGGGCGTGCCCTAGGTGTTTAAGGGGTGCGCCGTAAGGGTGGTTCGTCAAGGCGCCACACAAACCAGGACCGCCGCTGCTTCGTGCTACAACCACTAAAATCTGATACCACTCCATTTTTGTTTACATTTCGTGAAGATGGAAGTTGTCTTCAGTTCAGTTGTCTGCATACTGTCTCCCATCTTGGCTGGCAAACTACCATATTTTATCCCGCCATCTTCCATTATTACTATTTTCCCATAAATTTTACAGTATAATAATATCTATTATATTATTGTACATTTCTGTCCCTAGCGGGGTGCCGAACGTTTCAGGCGAGAGGCGGGGTCACCCAGGACAAGTGGCCAGTCCATCGCAGGGCAACACATATACAGACAGGACAAACAACCATACACACACACACTCACACCTAGGGAGAATTTAGAAAGACCAATTACCCTGACAGTCACATTTTTGGACTGAGGGAGGAAGAACCCGGAGAGAACCCATCATGCACAGGGAGAACATGCAAACTCCACGCTGAAAGACCCTGGGCCGGGAATCGAACCCAGCCTGGGTTCGATTCAAAAGTCAATCATTTGAATTTCTTTCATAGACCGCAACCCACTTTGTCCACTATTATTATTATTATTATTATTATTATTATTATTATTATTGTCACAGTTCTGATTACAGACGCTCTCAGCCTGGGTTCGATTCCCGGGCTGGGTAGGGCTGGGTATCGAAGAACAACACCACTGTGCAGCCCAGTATAATAATATGGGCTGCTTATATAAGAATTTCTGGACCGCTCTAAACTGAATTAAGTCTCTAGCCTCGCGAGCCTGCAGTAGTTTGGGAGGCAGTTCTGGCAAGGTTAGTGCGACAGTGGGATAGAAAACATACAAAAGTGTTATTTAGGTGCACTTTGTGAGTTAAATTTTCAAACTTCCATCCATCCATGCTGTTCATATATTAATTTTCATCGTGAATTCCAAACCTAATGAACCGCAATCCTGACGACAAAGCGAGACAATAAGCAATTCCTTAGAAAGTGACCTTTCACCCCAGGCAAAAGGAGCTTCTGACGCAAACGGCAGATTGGAGAACCACGCCCTCCTGGAGCAAACAGCAGCTCCAGTTCTGTCCTGATTCAAACACCTGAGTGGTTCCACACAGGTCAGGAGGTCAGGAGCCGCGTGTTTTCAGCTCAACCCGTTCACGTTCCAGAATCGGAACAGAAACGTAAGATTCAAAAGTCCTTCTCTGTTTACGTGAACTAGAATAAAGCCAAGTTAGGAGCGTCCCCAACACCTTAGAGACTCTAAACCGAGATTTAGCGAGGCGTCCTGCTTCCATAGGTAGAACCCGGTTCTGTACCACCAAGATAATGAACAGAACTTACTTTCCCAGCTCCTCGTACAGTTGGTACTCATCAGTGAACCTGGTGCAGGTGGTTGAAGCCATGTTCACTGAGCGGGGAATCAGAAAGCTGTCCTGATACTCTGGGAGTCTTTCCCCTCCGCGTCCTATATGTCACCTGGTCCTATTTCGGAACTGCCGCAAAAAAAAAAAAAAGAAGAAGAAAAGACAAGAAATACAAATAGACTGAATGAGCTGCGGTCCAATCTCTCCTCCCAATTCCAGATCCGTGAACCCCTCCGGCTCTCACAGACACGAAGCGACCTGCTGTTGTGGCTGTTTCTGCTCTGATACTTTGGATCCGTTCAACACAGTCAAGACTCACACACACACCTCCCCATATCCGGTACTGATCCAGCAAAATAAAAGAACGCACATTGACACTCAGAGCTGCAGTAGGGCCAGCATTGGAACCATTTTTAGTTAATTTTACTGTAGATTCAGTTGACTGTAAAGTGTTTCACAGAGGAACAACGCTTTACGTCTCTTATTACCTGACAGGCCAAGATATGGGTTTTCTTGGCTTTTTAAATAGAGAAAAACGCTCTACTCAATAGTTATACTTCAATATAACTACTGAGGTATATATATATATTTCCCCATCAGGGGGCTTTTTGTGGGCTCTAGTGTCCCTTATTAGATAGTAGGCTGACAGGAAGAGGGTAAGGAGAGGGGGGAAGACATGCGGCAAATGCCGTCGGGTCCGGGAGTCGAACCGTGACGGCCACGTCGAGGACTCAAGGCCTCCAAATGTGGGTCGCGCTAACCCCTACGCCACCACAGCACGCACAACTACTGAGGTATATTTTAAAGAAAACATTTAGGCTACTGATCACACATTGTTTTGAAATAAATATCAAAACTATTCCATGTGACCTTTATATAATTCTGATCTTAAGAGAGTTTATCATTGGGGCGTGCTGTGGCGGAGTAGGGGATACGTTTGGAGGCCTTGAGTCCTCGAAGCGGGTTCAACTCCCAGACAAGACGATATTTGCTGCATGTCTTCTCCCTTTCCTATCAGCCTACTTTCATATACGGGACACTAGAACCCAGAAAAGACCCCCTGGAGGGGTTAAAAAATAAAAAAAGAGAGAGAGTTTATCAAAAGTCATATCTTCACTAAGATATTAGGTCAGGACACTTCAGAAAGTGTCCTGACCTCAGTCTTAACATGTTATGGTCCTAAGATCACTTTGATCTTGTCAATCAAATGTATTTTTGTAGCATATTTCAGCAACAAGGCAGTTCAAAGTGCCTTGTTGCACAAAAGTAGAAAGTCATAGAACACGCAGTCAGCAATTTAAACATTTTGTCAAGTTCCACCATTATACATGAGAATGTTGATTAATGATGTCAAAATAATCCGAGGTCATCCCATTTCCCCATGCTGGAGATTTTAGTTTAACAGTAACAATAAATAAAGTTACCTTTAAAATGAATCACATAAGTGACATCTAGACCCAACAGTAGACTTAGACTTCATTAAAATAAATCTGGTTGTGTGTGTTGTTTTTGTGTCTTGCAAACTTTGCTTTATTTCTACTTATTTTCTCTATCTAATCATAAAAAATCATAGTCAGTAAGTCAGAGAGATGAGACAGGAAAAGCAGGTTTCCTGAGAAAAGAGGAAGTAAGTTTCCAGCCTGCAGATTTATAAATAGATGAGACTGCTCCTTATTTTAAAGCATGAAAGTTTTAAAGAATAAAACCTGAACATTTTGATAAGATTCAAAGTAAAATACTTA
>CAEFZY010061589.1:0-49356 GCA_903066815.1 Brachyrhaphis roseni
GGTGAGTTTTTGAATATGATAAAGCCCCCAAAAAGGCAATTCTTTTGCGCGGAGAATAATAATAATAATAATAATAAACAGTACAGATACAATAGGCCTTCGCAGCGCTTTGCTGCTCGGGCCTAAAAAGCTACCCAAAAACCACTTCCATACCCAGAATGATTGTAAAACAGAGCAGCAGGTGGAAACTGCTATAATGCCAGGATTATTCAGAGCAGTCGGATCGTCTTTTTTTTTTTTTTTTAGCAAACTTAGCTGGACATGGAATGGTTTTACAAACATTTTATTATTGGAAGAAGTGAGATCAGCTCTTAAACAGAGTTCCACTTTCCCTACTCCAGCTGTACATGATGCACACCATTATCAGCACAGAAAAATATGTTTTGTAGAGTCTTAAAACAATTTTAAAACCCCTGTTAAAACAAAAAAGTGGTTGCTCAATAGTGTTTTGCCTTCATAACTCTCTTAAGTCTTCCTCAACACATATCAGAAACATTCCTCAGAGATTTTGGTCCATGTTGACATAATAGCATCAAAAAATTGCTGCAGATTTTTCTGTTGCACATCCATCATGCTGGGGTTCCTGTTCCTCCAAGGTGTCCTGTTGGACTCAGATCTAGTGACTGTAGAGGTCATTGGAGTTCAGGGAGCCAGTTTGAGATTAGCTTAATGACGTTTTCCTGCTGGAAGCGGCCTTCAGAAGACGGTCAGAAAGGGGAAGACATGGTTACTCTGACAGGTCTTGCTTTTTAAAACAATGATCAACTGCTAATAAGGAACAAAGTGAGTTGGGAACATCTCATCCAGACCAGTAGACCACCTGAACCACTCAGACTAGGCAGGATGGATCCATGCCAGTTCTGAATGTTGCAGCTGGAATCCAGACTCCTTGGACCAGATACAATTTTCAACACTGTTATTGTTTGATTTTGGAGCCTGTTCAAATTGCACTTCCCTGTTCTTGACCGGCGGGAGCGACACCAAGGGGATCTCTGCTGCTGCTGCAGTCCAGCTGCCTCAAGGCTCAATGTATTGTGAGTTCAGAGATGATACGCAGCTCACATTGGTTGTACCGAGTTGTAATTTAAGCTACTGTAACCGTCCTATAATCTCGAACCAGTCTGCCCATTATCCTCTGACGCCTTCAAGGCATTTTAGTCCACACAACAACTGCTATATGGATATTTTCGTAGTAAATCAGAAGTTTCTGAAAAACTCAGACCGGTCCTGTCTGGTGTGAACTTCGGCATCTCGTCTTCACCATGACCTTCTGAAAAATGAAGTTGCTGCTGTGTTACTGGCTGGTTCACTATGAGTCTCAACAAGCACTTTAACCTGTGTGCCTAATAAAGTGGTCAGTGAATTGTGCTACTGTTATGGAGTCATGTAAGCTTCTCATGGCAGAGCTTAAAGTTACCAAGTCAGCAGATGTGATTTCTGAATTTTCTTCTTACTATTAGCTAAGACATTGTGCAAAAAACAACAACTATGATCTTATCCTGGCCTTGTTCACAGAATACAGTTATGATTGATGTCATTTTATTACTCAATCCCTGGACAAAATTACAATATGTCTAGAAGTCTGGATAGAAAAAAATCCCCCCCATTGCTAAAATTGAATATATTTCTTCAGCATTGCTTTATTTATTCTAAAATAATTAGAAATTACAGTGTGATCTATGCCACTCAACTGTAACCTTATCCACTTACATTCTCACTCATTTTGATTGTTTAGGCACCAGCCTGCGCTGGGCCTGATTCCTTGGATTTTGTTTTCGAGTGCATAAATTGCTCTAAACCAAGGCTTTGAGAGGAGCAGCTGTAAAAACAGCTGACATGATTTCTCTGCTAATGTGCCAGAAAACATGGGATGCCATTCATCTGAGAGTTTAGAAAAATTAAAACACATGCACATTCTTCAACTAATATGGGTTTGCCCCCGCCACTGGTCTCACACACAGGGTGGATCTTCTGTAATTTAAACATCGCAAAGCAGCATTATCTGATTAGCTATCACTGAAGTTTCTCCCACCATACTCCTATTATCTTTGGCTGAATCACAGACGTGCACGCTGGCGAAAGCTTTCCAAGAAATGCAGCCGGACGTGTGAGAAAATACTTTGGACCTTCTGTTTACAGTCTTCCACCTTATCTTGTCTGGGCTCCGCAGTGAGTGAGTGAGTGCAGCGTTGTGGCAGAAAGTGGCACTAAGTCATTTATAGTGTTTGCATTAAGTAGAATAATATCCAGGAATCAGCCTTTGTTGATATTTCAATAATCTAATATAGATAAGAAAAGGAGCGCTTCGATACGTAACTTCTCTGGAGTTGGGAAATATGGTAGCAAAAAAGTAAAAGGATTTTCCTGAGCTTGGCATTTTTTTAACACTTAAGTTGTGTGTGTGCATGGTAGTTTGTTCTGTCTGTCTCTGTGTTGCCCTGGTGGGTGTACCACGCCTCTGGCCCACTGACCTCTGGAGAAAGGCACCAGCAACCCTTTGACCTCACCAGGGATAAGCTTGTAAAGATAATGGATGGATAAAGTTGTCTTTTGTTGTTCATATGGGTTTTTTTTTTTTCATTTTTAACATGCTTACATTCTTTTTCTGGGGCGACTGTGGCTGTGTGGGTAGAGTGGTTGTCTTGTGATCGGAAGGTTGTAGGTTTGATTCCAGCTTCCTCATGTTGATGTGTCGCTGGGCAACGCACTTAACCCCAAACTGCCTACCGATCTGCGTGTCGGCGTATAAATGCATGCGAATGGGTGAATGTGACTTCAGTGTAAAGTGCTTTGAGTGGTCAAAATGACTGGAAAAGCACTTTATAAGTTCAGTCAATTTACCATTTGCTCTTGCTGCTCAGTCTGATGGTAAGAGAAATGAACTTACTGCCCAGAAAATCAATGTCATTGTTCACAACTTCTTCTGTTCGCTGACTGGCCCAGTAGAAAATCTACCAGAGAGAATCCAAGAGAAGGGAAGAAAGCCCAGACCGGGCTGTAAGCGAGGTTATCTGGGACGGACCTATGGAAGCAAGGTCACCATTCAGTGGCGCCACCAGCAGGCAAGGAGGGTGAAGTGTTTTGCTCAAAGACAGAGACAGGCGAAATGGAGCTACAACCCACTGGCAGGCCGAACTCTCACCACCGTTGACCTTGAAAATTTTATTTCCAAACACAAAATACGGCAATGTTGATAAGAAAACTGAAGGTAAGACGTGTGCTACTAGAGGCCTACTTTAAATCTTTTTAAACTAAAAGGAAAACAAAACCTGACAGAAAAAAAGGAATAAATAGAATCAAATTATGTACTTTTAATAAAGAACTAATTAAAATATGCTATCTTTTTACCCCTTGACCTAAGATATTTTATAACAAAGCGGTCCAAAAATTTAAACACAATTAAAAAAAATTTATAAAGCAACAATACGAAAACACAATGATTAAGGTGTAAATCCTTAAAAATACCAAAACCATAACCCAAGATCAGACCCACGACATTACAAAAGGTCTCTGACCCCAATTTAACTGGCTGTACAGACAACGAAAACCAAATTTAGGATTTATGAACTAAGAAAAGCAAAAGTCTAAATACTCTGAAATATATCACCACAAGCTGGACTTTCACAATACATTATGCTCAACAGAAGGTCAATAACAATTCATGGCTATGTTGAAATTACATTCTTTTCCATATCTAGGTTTTTTGCTGTATAAAGGTTAAAGCACAATGAAGGTAGAGACTTGATAAACGTTTTTTCTGTAGATCTCGAACAGAAACCCTGAAAGCTGTGTGGGAAAAATCCCTTCAGATGACATTTGCAATGTAGAAACTGAACAATACTCAGAGGTTTAAAGGTGTCATAGACTGCCCCGCACACGACATTACCAAAAACATGATACACATTGTACAACACATCAGCTGTGTCATTAAGGGGCTTGGGTGATAAATCTTCTAGCTGTTCCCAGTGTTGACACACAACATTCCCCAGCTTCCCAACTTTTCCAAAGTTTCGTTCTCTACTGCATGATGAGCCTCACTGGTAAACATGTCCTTTTACTGGTTTGTAATTAACGCCACTGGCATCAAATTTAAAACAAAGATGTAAGAATTATAAACATTCAAATGCATTTTGATCCACAGTTGAAATATTATTTGGTCTAAAATTTCAAAACAGATTAAGATGGATTTATTCACATTATAAAACAGAGCTGGGAAGAAAATGAGGGAGAATTTATGACGACATGAATAAAAACTGACACCAAAGCACAAAGGCTAATGCCAGCAGGGTGGTGACATGGGCTTCACCCCTGATCTGTGTCATGTCGTGTCATAAATCGGCTTCTAAGAAAGGACAAAAAGAGGTTCAGGGAGACAAAAGACATACTTCGTGCATGTCTGCTTTCTCTGTCTCATCTGCTGTGGGATCGCACTTCTTCTTCGCAAAGCAATACTCTGACGCAAATGAGAGGTGCGATCGACAAATATGTGTTCAAGGCCAATGTAATGTTTTCTGAGAGGAAGAACTGCTCTCCTGAGCCGTGGTCTTCTTTCACCTACAGTATGAGATGTTTGTCTGGAAGCAATTTGGCCTGTGCATCAAATCGTGAGACGCGCAGGAACGTGTCCACAGATTACAGCTTTGCTTTTACTCGTACATCACAGGCCACTTCACAAGGTCAGTCCACTGATTTTAGCCGGGCCAGCTTCCCAAAATCCAGCAGTGGACCCATGTGAAGGAATGTGCTGCAGGGGCATGATGGATGTTGTATATGTATATTGTCTCTTTTGTCATGATCAGACATCTACTGGCATTTCAGACCTCATTGTTTTTAGTTTGCTGCATTAAACCTTTTCAGTATTCCTGATTGTTGCAGGTAGAATATTAAACGGAAATAGATTGGTGTTGGGAGTACATCTGATTGTTGTGCATTCTCAGCTGCAGGATTTTTGCAGGTGTGTTTGTTCTTTAGTGTGCAGAGTGTGTCATTTCTTTTCCATATGATCTATTTCCTCTTTTCACTGTAACAGGTGACTGAACCGTTTTACTTTTATTACCACAATGATCTCATATCCCCATGAGTACGAGCAAAGCTACATCCACCAGAGCAACTACTTAGGAAAGACTGAAAACACATGTGAAGCTCATCTGTCTGTCTGTCTGTCTGTCTTCACCTGTATGTGTCCTTTAGTTTATTTCTCTAAGTCTATTTAATGATAAATCAATATATCTAAAAAGTCTATGCATCTTTGCATCTAAAAACTTAATGAATCTGAGAAAGCGAAGCTAAATTCCTCAATGAAAAGATTCTTATTGCCACAATCAATCAACAAAAGAATACAGTTGTCTGTCAAATGCCAAAGATTTTGCTTTGACAGTTTTTTTTAATCAGCAGTTTGTCACAACTTGAAAACCACAAACATTATGAATTATATTCTTAATGCAACCAAACGTTTAACTGCAGGTGTTTTTGTTAAATATCTGCATTATTTGTCTTGACATTAAAACATCAAAGTGTTTGAAGAGAAAACAGTCTGTCGTTTCGACAGTGAAGAGGTAATTTTCCAAACCGGGGCAATAAAGATTTTACACAGAACTATTTAATGGACATTTAACAAGATTCGGTGCTAACAGGTTAGCCAGTATGTTGAAGCTACAAGCAAATTACTGATGCTGAGATTACAAGACTAATTTCCTGCTATTCATTTATACATAACCTGATTAATAAATCTGCTGTCCTAAAGTAGTAACTTTGTGACTTAATAATCTGAGGTCCTTTGTTTCTTTTGCACCAATACTCTATTTCTGCCATTTTATGGAATTAGAAAAGCTCTTACTTTTCTGACAAGTTTCATCAGATGCCAGTCCGTCATACTATCTGCAGAGACAACTTTTAAACCGATGTTTCACCACGTAAAAGAGAAGCTCTTCTGCACGTTATTCTTGAAAGAGTGGGCCCAGAGGAATAAAACAATGATGTCATGTTTTCTTTTTGACATTTTCTTGCTCTTACAGCACAGGTGCCATCGTGAGGTTGGCTTTTTCCTTCCCTGCACGTCCATCTGGAGTGTGTCAACACTTCACCCCGGCTCACACGTACCCTGTAGCATGAATGGAGCAGTGTGCATGTTCTCAGTCTTTTCAGTGGTTCATAAACCCTTCACGTTGGATATGACTACCATCAAATTAAAGTTTAGTCTTTTTGTCCATGCACAGTATATATCCAACTTCTGTATTTTGCTGTGTAAAAATGTCCAGGCTGTAGCTATACTAGAAAAAGTATTAGATGTTGATTTGGGCAAGTCTTTTTTTATGACAGGGAATATGATATTACACTCCTCTGAGCTCTTCTAGGACTAAATTTATTATTTTTACTTGATGGCTACAAGAGCTGCTGGTGTATTACTACTTAATCGTTTCTTTATCAGGTGTTTATTGTAATTTTCACAACATTCCCCTTTCACTTGTATTCGTATTTATAGCTCATAGGGCAGCACAAGCTAGCAGAAAGTTGTTGTTCAAGACGTTGGCCAAACGTCTTGAACACCACGCATGGACATTAACTCATAACACAGGCTCCTGTCGCAAGATTTATTCTGCATTTATTTAGTGAAGAAGAGGAAGTGAGCAATATCTTAGAGATATAACTAAGATATTGTTATATCTTAGAGGAAATTAAAACAGAGGAAATTAAAACCACTCAGTTGTGAGTCCAGTCTGCCTGAAATTCACAGAATCAAATAAATAACTGTAACTAAAACTGTAAGTCAAAGTCTTGTTGCACTCAGGTGTACTTTCTGCTCTTTCAATATTACTCTGCTGTGCACATGCATACATTCCTCCTAACTTAATGTCACCAAACTGACCTACTTCATATTAGAAATTTACAGATCAGTCTGTAATTTTTGTGAAGGCTTAACTACAGCTATAGTTCGCGTTGTTTGGTCCTTAGAAGTCACTTTAAGCCAGTGGTTCCCAAACCAGGCCCTCAAGCACCCTGTGCTGGATGATTTAAATGCATCTCTGATCCAGAACACTTGATTCAAATGAAGTGCTGCAGAGGCCTGTTCGAGGGGAAACACCTAAATCATGCAGGGCAGTCCCTGAGAAACACTGCTGTAAGCTAATGGCGCGCGTGTGCTGGAAGGAAGGTTACACAAAATAATGGAGCAGCTATTTCCTGACACCGACTTAGGCTACCTTCACATTACAGGTTTTGATGCTCAAATCAAATTTTTTGCTGAGATCAGATTTGCGTGTGGGGGGATGTGTGTGTGTGTGTGTGTGGTCGTTCATAATGACCCTGACCGCAATGGTTCTTCTGTGTGAATGGTTTATAATCCCAAAGCGCCCTGCATGGGAACGCAGAAGAAGAATGTTGACATCACAAAGCAACGCACCGCATACCGAAGTAGTAATGAATGGCGATGGATGGACGGACGGACGGACAGACACCACAGCACTGTTAGACATGCATAAAAATGATTAAAACATCAAAACATAGCCACACTGGGTGATTGACTAGCTGGTCAACAGACCTATTGGACTCTTACGGATGAATTTTAAGGTTTATTCAGCAATGGGAGATGACCGGAAGCTTCTAAAAAGAAAGCATAAATAATACCAATAACGTTTTGTGGAGCTTTGACTGAAGCCTCTGTGGAGAAGCCTGTTTGGATGCACAGCTAACGCCAGGAGTGGAGGGATTGCGATGAATTGCGCTTCAGTGACAGACTTCTTTCATAAGTTCATAAACATACTTTGCAGCCATTGTTTACGTCCTGATTTACCACGTCTGGATTTTTCTGGTGCAGAATATGACGCATGTCTGACATCAGTGACATAAAAGTCGGATAAAATGCGACACGACCGTTCAGACTGCTGATGCTATGAAAACAATTTGACACATACCCAAATTAGTACCACTAATGTAAGACTTAAATGGCACAGATCAGATTTTTGGGGGGAAGGTGAAAGGATCGGAATTGGGTCACTCAGAGTGCTGTGAAAAAGTCTGATAGTCATAAATACATTTAGGATTAAGTAGACTGTTATTTTACAGGTAAGAAAAATGCATTTACCCTCTGTGAACTAGGTATTAAAGAAGAAAATGTGTGCTGTTGTGTCAAAACACACTACCGACAAAAATAAAGTGTCTTTCTCAGGAACAAATACAGAATATTTGTGAGTTTGTTTATGTTGGTGTGCGGTTCACTGTTTAGAAAATGTCTTTCTCAAATGTCCTGTTTAGTTTTTGTGCAAAATCCTTGACCAGATCAGAGTTCTCCCTTTTTCTGTTTTGGCAGAAAAAGAACAACTGGCTTAGTGAGTTTGCAGTTTGCAAAAATCCCCACACTCATGTACATAATTTGTATTATTTACTTGTGCAATCTTTTTTATTCCATAACAAAGAGATGGATCCCAAATATGGGAACATTTTCCTCCTAATATATTAAATGCATTTTTCTGGGAATCGATGGTAATGCTGAACTGGCTTGTTTTTCTTTGAAAATCAAAATGCCAGGAAAATGGGCAGAGATTCTGTGTTGGGAGTGTAGGAGGTAAAATAAACATGGGCAACAACAGCTTTCACTCATTTGCACCAAGCCTAATCATCCTAATTACGTCATGCTGGAATAAGGGTGTAAACTGAGTTTAGTAATATGAATGTCTAAATAGATTTTACAAGTGTATTTTACAATTAGAGCTGTTAACTATGAGAGGCTGTTGAGAACGTTGCTGAAAAGGTTGAACAATTTGCACAAGAACATTTTATGCAAGAGAAAGCATATAACCCAAACTTTATTGTAAAATGAAGCTAATAGATTTTACATTGCCTGTCAGCTTTGATACGCTTTTATGGGAATTTGTTAGCGTTAGATGAGCGATACATTAGACAACTAAATAAAAACAATGTGGTATTGGAACCATAAGTGACAAGTTGTGCAGATTGCAGCACACCAAATCCTGTTGCATCTGTAAAACAACTAGAGCCTAGATTTGCACATAAATTTGAGCACTTGGAGAGAATATTTAAAACAATACACAGACTTAAAGGACTGCATAGTACTGTGTGTCCATAGTACCGTGTGCATATTAAAGCTGCTGATATTTAAAAATCACACAATAAAATTCAGTATGTTTAATATGTGTTGTGCAAACATGTTCAAACCCAGGAAGGTTTGGAGTGTCCATCAAAATTTCTGCAGTCTTCAGGTTGACCTTTGGGACGTGGAAATATGACCTCCAGAGCAGTAAGTCTCTCCATCAAGAAAACAATTGATTAGTCTGAGTTTGGTAGTTTTGTGTTAAGAGGATTTGGTGATTAACTTCCAAAACCTTTGGAATCCCATAGTTGCAGACCTTAATCAATTCAATTATGTTCAAAACTACTTTACCGATCTCAAGGGAAACTTAAATGTTGTTGTAACTCGTATTAATTCAAAATATTCAAATCGTTATGGTAGATGGTGATGAGTGTTGGCAGGAAAGATCTCCTATAGAAATCTGTGTTACAGCGAATTTGAAGAAGCCTCTGACTAAAGAACCAAAGTCTCATGAAGAGGATGGTCAGGGTTGTCCATAATTGTCCAACATCAGTGTCTGACCTCACAAATCTTCTCCTACAATGATTGCACACATAATAGCAAAATTAGATTTGTATAAAACCAAAGAGCTTATACAATAATTACTATAAAAAGAGAAACCCAAGCGGCATTCAGAGCATCTATTCAGCACAAACAAACATCAGCATCAGCTTGTTGTCCTTGTAGAGACAACCACAGTTGTGCCCCTTCGTCAGAGGTTGTATGTTGCCGCAATTAATGCCTTGTACTTAAGTTCTTATCCCAAGCACCCTCGACATTTATGACACACCATGTTACCTTTCACTCAGCCAAATGTTTGCAGAATTAGGTCACATGCAATATGCTGTCTGAATGCATGGAGCCAGGCTACACATCTGAATTTCATTATCACGAAGCACTATTTCCATGAATGAAATGGAGATGTATAGACACAGAGCGGAGCATTATTAAGTTGAAGCTTTAACAAAAACAAAGGCGGCGGTATGCATGATGGCTGCTTGTGAGGCCCGGCACAATTTGACACAAAACAAGAAACAGCAATTTCTCAAGTTAAATGCGTTGTGTCAGTCCAGCCCTGGGTTACACAGACACGGCGTAATTCACTAAAAGGATGTCCAAGATCAATCTTGATTTTACCCAAGTGTCTTCTTTTTAAAATCCCATTAATGCTGTCGTTAAGGAGTCATTAATGATTTACATGCAGAAATGTCCGAAGACTCGGCCGGAGTGGACGAAAGCAGCAGATGGTTTTGCTTAAAGGAGAAGTTTATTTTTCCAACAGTGTTTACATGTTTGATAATATTCTCATCGCGGTTTGTATTTATTATGCACATGCACGAATCTCTGAAGGGGCATGGTGTTCCAGTGCGATTATGAGAAGTTCCTCTGTACAGAGACGATGTTATCAATATCATGGAAAGGTATCCGAACAGGTTTAGAAAAACATTGCAGCCATCTGACAGCGATTATCTGCTTACCTTCAAATGCCCTAGAAACATATCGAGGCATGTTGTTGTTACTTTTGTTTTTTTTGTCTATGGTGTTGTTAGATACGTCTCAAATTCTGGTTATCATTTTAAACATGTAAAGCAAACCTCAAGTCAAAACAGGGGTTTCTTTATAAAATGCTCTGATTTTGCTGGAGCTGAGAAAGTGAAAACAGTGTTGGATGACTGAATTGTTTGGACCAGTTCTAGTCTGTGCTTACATTTTACCTCATTCTTACCACAGGATAAATGATAAAATGTGATGTGCATGACACGTCCAAGAGCCTATTTCTTGAGAAGCGGTTTGCAACTGTAAACGCAGAGATTAAAGTTGGCACGCATCGATGGCAGCGGGTCAACCTTTTCGCCGCTATTATTTTTGTCCCAGCTGAATTCAATTTATCTTTATTAATTTTATAGAGCCGACTTGTTTTCCAGGCCTACTTTTGCGGTTGCATTTTTTTTTTTCCCTAATGTTTTCTTTTTACATTGTGAACAACAATCGTGTGTTGGTGCATCCGGGGAATAGTAAAACTTTGATGGTGATTTTCAGCATGTGTGATATTGCTCCACCATTTGGATTGCACCGTAAATCAACAGAGCTAATACTTGGAAAAGGTTGGGGAAATGGGATTTAGGTTCTTTATGGCTAGAGTGAGGGAAATGATCACTCCAGATCTGCCCTTTTTTTCTAAGTAAATGTAAAAAAAATTAATAAAAGTAAAACTCTGTGAAAGTGGTTACCAGAACTGTTTTGTCTTCATGGATTTTCCACATTCCCAAGGCATAAAGAATTGACTCTCACAACGCCAAGATTTTTGTTACAAAAATCTTTTCTGATCACTGCGTCTCTGACCCGTGGAGGGGTCGAGCTGTGCTGTGGCGACGTGCTTCGATTCAGAAACAAATGTGAAATCTCCTGGCGAGCCATTCACTCTCTCTTGCATCTTACTCCATCACTTTAATAGTTCTCAAAACAGGTAGTGTTTGTTAGCTGTGAAACTGCGCTCATGGCACTTTCACAGCTAAAGTGCCTGTCTGTAATCTTACCAAGAGTTTCCCGCAACTGCTCTTCTCAGCAGTAAGTAATGTTCTGGTTTGTCAACACATGACATTATTTAGCGATGCTGGAATCTGTTTGTGCTGTACTGGTCACCAGAGGCTGCCAGCCCAGCTGACAAGTCGCCAGTAGAGCATCTGAGAAGCCAGACGTGCGCAGTTATTCAGTGAATTTCGTGCCAACATGACCTTGATATTAGTACAATTGATCTGGTCTTTTGGGATTTGATGTTGCCCAGATGTGAGTGATAAAGAAATACTTCGTATTGGGTTGAAAAAGCACAAGACTTTAATGTGTATGTCTTGTTTAATCATGAAATTTAATAATAATTAATAAGTGTGTTTTCACTGTATGCTTTATAGGCCCGATTTCAAAATCCCAGAAATAAGTATTTAGTAGTATTTTTAGTATTTAGCTGTTTTTTTTTTTTTTATTAAAAATCGGAATATTGTGGCATGTATCTGTATCCAGCCCCCTTTATGCTGTAAAGAAAGTAGTGCCTTTTAGGTCACCTAATTAGAAGATAGAGTGTCTCAGTGTGTTATTTAATTCCTTTATAAATTCAGTTGTTCTGTCCCAGAGGTTTGCTGGAGAACATCAGAGAACCAGCAGTGCAAGGGGAAATGATTACAGATTATAAAGGATGGAGAGAGGTAAATACAGAGGGATCATGGAAGAAAAGTTGCTGCAGACTGGAGAAGACTTTAGTTCATTTTCCAGTAGGTCAAAAATAAAGTAACATTAAAATAAATGTAATATTCAAAAAATTACAATATTCGTTCTGATGAAGATTGTTTGTCAGAATAAAAGTATCTATTAAGAAAATCAACCTGTAAGCAAGTTGCTCTTTAAAATAAGACCTTGTTTCTTAATTAGATTTATCTGTAAATGTAAGGGTGAAATAAAAGGAAATAATACCCTTCATTAAGTCCACATTAATATATTAAAATGTTTTTTATTGTTCTGATATTCTAACCTCAAATGTCATATTTTCAGTAGTTACTGAAATGAATTAACTTTTCAAGAATATTCTAACCTATTAATGTTCAGACCATTAACCAATGACCTGAAAACTGCTGGTACCATCCAATATGCACGTGCTTCAGCTATTTCTGCACAGAATGCACAAACATTTCAGCCTCTAACTGTAAAACTCAAAAGACCTGTAGCTGCAAAAGGTGCGTCAAAAAGGTATTGACTCAGGAGAGATGAAATACTAATGCACTTTTTTCACATTTTTACTTGTTGAACTTTTAAAAACCATCCGTCATTTTTCTCCCGCTTGACTATTATGCTCTGCTTTTTGTTCCACTATTCCATAAAATACAAATAAAAATCAGGTTTGTGTTTAAAATGTGACAAATTGTGAAAACGAGTACTTTGCAAAGCATTGAAGTATAATACATGGACATAATTTAGTCCAAGTATAGAGAACATTTGGAGCAAGCAGCCTTGAATGAAAGAACAACAGTAAACATGAAGTTCTATCTACTATGCTGCAATAATTAAACTCTGCTGAATACTGACAAGGAGATCCTTCCTAGCTATCACCAGAGATCCAGTCAAGTTTATTTCACTGGATATTGAAATATCACTGGATATTAAATAGCATCTGCTATTTAAGCAGATAGCAGATCTATCTGCAGATCGATAGATCTGCTATCTGCTTAAATAGCAGATGCTTATTTAAGTAGCATCTGCTACTTAAATAAAGTAGCAGATGCTAAACTCAGCTGAAATATCTCAACGTTTGAACTATTAATAGTTTTGTTACATTCACTTTTTGAGCAAATTCTAACTGCAGACAATGAAGACATTGTTGGGATATGCTTTCAACTAAAAATCCTCTCCAAGAAAGTAAATATTGACAAAATAATGTGTTCCATTGTATGATTTTATGTGAGTCTATAAACATGTGTGCCTTTTTATGGCTAGACTGAAGTCAAAACAAATCCAAACACAGTCAGTGTTAATATTTAGATCGATTTCTTTTTTCAATTGATCATTTTTGAGGCGCAACAGTTGTAATATCTCTGTTATGTTTTTGGCAGTTTTGGCATCAGCAAACTAACGTGGATCTGTTAAAGTGAAATGCACTTCAGGGGATTTAGCCAGGAGCAACATATCCTTTTCCTTCTGCAGTAACTCAGCTGAATCAACAGCTGGAGCCCTCAGCAGACTGTCTGCAGGATCATCAATTTATGCTACGGAAAAAGTATTTACATCTAACATGCATGCATCAAAGAGAACCAGTTACATCCCCTGATAATATAGCATGGTTACTTATCTTAGGTTAGGAAAACAAACAAAAAAACTGGACACAACTATGTGTACTTGTGACAGGGGCAAATAACTTGGCCGTTTATTGGAATGTGATCTCATGCTTTTGGCTTTCTAGTTCATCACTGACCTTAGAGTTGTTCCTGCAAAATACATTAGGTTTTTATTGACCTACGATAACTTTTAAAAAGTGCCCGACATTTCAGAAATCTGTGTGAATAAGTACATAAGGTATGTGGCATACTAAATAATGTTATCATGTTTGTACATAAATAAGTCAAGAGAGATTCAAGACGTGCTTGAATATCTTTCTTTCCATCACGGAGAATGTATAAACTCCGACCTGTCTGCTGCAGTACCAACAATAGATTGCTGTGCTCTGTATCTCCTTACATGGAAAGGTTTGCATACGCTAACTTAAGCACCAATGGTCACTTTGGTATGTATAAAACCTCTCTTCTTGTTTGTGTAAGCCACACTTTTTTCCTGTGTCAGTGTCACTTTAGGTCTGATGTGATCATTCTATCCATCATTCCTCAGCAGAGGTAGCATGTGTAATTTGATACGAAATGGCAACTTCAGGTTACTTACTCCGATAATAAGTAACCTGGCAAACCTTTTTATATATATATATATATATTCCAAGGTTTTTGCCTACTTATTCAAAAGTAGGCTGACAGGAGAGAGGGGAAGACATGCGGCAAATGTCACCGGGTCCGGGAATCGAATCTGCGACGGCCCCGTCGAGGACTAAGGCCTCCAAACGTGGGTTGTGCTAAACTCCTTCACCACCACAGGACTCCCTGTAACCCTGCACACCTGCAGTCGTAAGCTCCATGTTCAAAAGGACCAGCAATGTTTACAGCAACATGTTGAAATGAAATAGACCATCTGGAAACGTGATGGGTTGTAATACTGCAGGTGAAATGGTGGCTGTTTATCACATCACTAGCAGGTTGTGCATGCTGACAGAATTTTATGGAAAAGCTCATGCAGTACAGTTCTTGAAGGCGTTGCTTGGTGGGAACTATGCCTTGATGTCTGTTGGGTACACAACCTTTTCTCACATAGATTTAGAACTGTGAGCTTGTTTCCTCTAAATATCAGAGGTGACTCTGCTGCCAGGTCATGTCACGTGAGGAAATAAGAATTGACTTCATCCTGTAGTCTTCCTCACCTTCAGCCAGCCTGGAAGAACAGCCAGAACAATCTTCAAGTTCGGCTTTCTGTGATTAGATCCTATTCAGAGTCTTTAGCTGCGTCAGTGGTGTGCAGGGAAACATATGACAGGCAGTCTGCCATGATGTTCTGACTTCCTGGACGGTACTCCGTGTCTTATTGGAAACACATCGGTCTAACTGACCAACAAGCCATTCTCATGCCAGATTTATTCATTTAAGCCTAAAAAGGAACAAAGAACAGTCATGATCTTTGGTGCAGGAGCTATAGTGACCTCAGTCAGGTGGTCTGGGCTAGGGCACATCCTTGTAAATGATGTGTCCCAGGAACAGGATATTTTCATCTGACCGAATGAACTTTTGATGGAATTGATCTGCAGACCAACATCCTTCAGGTGCTGGAGAACAGCTTGTAGGCGTTCATCATGTTCCTTTTTGGAATGTCCACACACTATAATGTCTCCCAAGTAGTTCTGTGCTCCTGTCAGATATTTCAGGACTGCATGCATCATACTCTGGAGGGCAGATGGCCCTGGCTGACGCCAGTCCAAATAGTGAACTGAAAGAGTCCCTTATGGGTTGTAAATGCTCTAAGGCTTCAACCATCAGGATGAAGAAGGAGCTGATGGAAAGTTGAGCTTAACTCAATTTGGCTAAAATGTGTAGCGCCAGCCAGTTCTGTGGACAAATATTCCATGTGAGGAAAAAGGTTCATTATCACACTTTTATTTTGTTCACACAGATCCGCACAAAGTCTTGAGCCTCCTTTACTTTTTTCGCCATCCATTCAGATGCATCCACTGGTTCAATGATGGCTGCTGAAAGTAGACGTCTTCACGAATGTTGAGTGGTAAATACTGCAGTTTTTGGTGTACTGCTTGTACATCCAGCGTATATTCAAAGAGAGATGAGTGAATAACTTTGAAGCAGAATCAGTGTTATTCACCATGAATGTTTGTTTTTCAGCTGGAGATCCTTTTGCAAGACCCTCTTATTTTGTATGTGGCTTTTCCATCAGCATTTGATCAATCCAGCCCCAGCAAAGTTGATCCATCTTTCAATATGATCGTGGCCCTTTTGTCTTAATTTGCAACTCTCACTGTAGCCTGTAGGCATCCAATCACAGGCAAGTCACCTTTTGTATAAGTGACCGGTTTAACTTTAGGTTCAGTAAGAGCACAGGGTGTAAAATGCTCTTTGGAGATGGTTTCAGGCAGTATAAATACTGAAGCCCCAGAATGATGGGGATGATGGGACTTCCAAATAATCCCATCATCC
This sequence comes from Brachyrhaphis roseni, assembly GCA_903066815.1. Taxonomy (NCBI): domain Eukaryota; kingdom Metazoa; phylum Chordata; class Actinopteri; order Cyprinodontiformes; family Poeciliidae; genus Brachyrhaphis; species Brachyrhaphis roseni. Next base: position 16,369 of record CAEFZY010061589.1, read on the forward strand.
GAGTTTCCCATTTTATCACACGCTGCAGCCAGCAGTTTAGGATCATCAACACTTTAAACTGCTACCTCAGGAAGAACTACTAATTCCCCCAGTGCAGCAACAGCTGATTTACAAACTCTGGTGAAGTGTCATTTATTATTGCATTCATCACATTTCACTTTTGCTACAGGACAATTTTTGTCATTGTTCAGGTGTTTGTCAGATCTACATCTGAAACAATGATGTTGTTGCTCTTTATTGTTTGCCTTTTTATGCTAAGTCTGAGCAGTAGGTCCATGGGCCTTAGCTGGTCGTGCTCACCTTTTTCCTCAAGCACATACTTCTCACCTCCACAGCTTGCACTGGACCGCTCTAGACTGCAGGTGCAGCACACAGTCCACAGCAGCCTCCACCTGACACTCAATAGTAACAGCTTTGTCCAAAATAAGAAACCCCAACAGCAGTAATTTATCTTTTACAGCCCTGAGGTGATCGTTAGCAATTAGCTGATCCTGGATCTTTTCACTCTCCATTACTCCAAAACCACATGGTGCAGTTAAAACTCTGAGAACTCCAAAATACTGGATCATAGGTTCCTCAGCATGCAGAACTTGCTGTCTTAATGTGTGTCTTTGGGGACAAAGTGGGTTTCAAGTCTAGCCATGGCTTTGGCAAAAGGTACCTTGATTCTGCAACTCGGGGAACAGCCGTTGCTCCTCTGGTCCCAAGCAATGTATTAAAACAGTCCATTAGCATCTGGACATATGTCTCCTGTAGCATTTATCACTGACATATAGTTGTCATAAAACTTTCGCCATGTCACAAACGGTATAAGTGAGTCACCCACGTTGTAGGAAAGGCGGTCATCCTCATCGCCAATTTGTTTTGTCTGTATGGAAGACTGGAGGCAATGGTCTGAGCTTAGGCGCTTTATTTACAGCTTTAACAACATCTTACATTTCTCTTAAGGCTCCCACATACTCTGGTGTACTATGTGTGCGCTGTGACCGGGCAAATTCTGCACGCCCTGTCCGGGCACGGTTGAGATTTCACAGTCAAGCGTACCAATTGCCTACATTTCTCGTAACAGATTCTTTCATTTCCCACAATCTGCATGGGCACTAGCAAGCTTAACGAGCTAGTTGGGCGCCCAGCCCACTTTCTTGTACACCAGGTACTTTTCCATGGAGTAAAGCTCGTCTGAGTATGTGAAGGCCTTTTGTCTGTTCATCTCTCACTTCTTCTTCTCTCTGGTTACATTATGACACAGCGCCCCCTCTGGACTGTAGGAGTAACAGCATTAACTCAAACACAACATTCACATTCATTGTACATTTGCTTGTAAGCACAACAGGCTGTACATAAATTATGAATACCTAGGCATTCAAAAAGGTAACGGAAGATTTCAAGATGTTTCTAGACCACGACAGCAATCTCATCCCAAAGCAATAGCCTTAGAAACACTCATCACATTGTGACATGCCCTGTTATGTGAATTTGCCAGGAAGCTTATAGAGCGAAATCAATTTACACACACAAGCAATCACCAATGAAATAAATGTCCCACCTTTTGGTATGTTATTTCAGATGTTTGGGGATTAAATGTTTTACTTTAAAGAGTCTCAGAGTCACTTGGGCCATTATTTTTGTCTTGACAATCTTTCAAAGTCCCACAGCCTGCCTGATGAAAGACAGGGTGCTCTGCAGCACAGAGAAATGCTTATCACTTTATTGTTTTAGTTTGATTAGCTTCACTGGGACTGCTTAACTCTGCTGAAAGTGATTTATTAACTTGTAAACCAGAGGTCATGTGAAACAGTTTGCATCCTGCCACTTTGTACTTTCTCCCTCATTTATCTATAGTTACTTAAAATGGTTTAATGTCGAAGTCATGGAAAATAATAAATATTTCAAACTCGTACGCATGCAAATATTTAATGTTATTGTTGAACCAAGCAGGCAAAGATTGACTCTCCTGACAGGATTTGGTTAATCTCAGTCAATATTATACTGAGATAAATGGCTTCTCTGATCTGCTGTACCGGTTGTTGGACATGCATGTTGGATCTCCCTGTGAATATCAAACCACTTAAGCAGCTGGAAATTATCTAACGCACACAGACATGAGCGTGCATATAATAAATCTTAATCCAAAGCATTGTTTCAATGCAAAATATGATTTGGGAACACAAGGTTTCCCTTTGAGATCAAAAGTCTAGTCGTTGCTAAGAAAGCATGACAAAGAAAACAAAACACGTCACCCTGTCTCATGCTCCTGGTGAGCAATATGTCAGTGCTGCTTTAAACTGTTGTTTTTTTTCCTCATTTGTTGGCTAATGTGGCTCAATCACTGTTATTGGTCTTCATGCCCCCTGGCTGTCACTTGTTGAGATTTTTTAAATTATACCCATCCTACCAAATGCCTTGTTTTTTTGTTTTTGTTGATGTATTGCAGTTAATGTGGAACATCTGGACGGATGTTTGTCTAGTACCACTCTGTCTCAGACAGCTGTATGAGCTTCAAGTGATAGGACAAATTTAAATGTCAATTATATTCAAATAGATATTGAGGAATTTTACCAAAAACATTGAGACAAATAATACAGACTCATTTCTCATGACAAGTCTTTTTTATTAAGAATAGCTCAGATGTGCAGTTGCAAACTCCTATGTCATGTTAACATATAATTTGCAGTAGTTCTTTATAAGTGATGAAGCTGATAAATCAGTGAAGTTCTACCTCTTCTAAAGTTACACAAATTGTTGCACCTTTGTTTCTACTAGATTTTGGCATTTTTTGACTCCTACTTTAATTTCGGAAATTGTATCCAGCAGCAAGAATAGATTCCAAATATTTTTACAGATGTTAGTTGAACTAAATCAAATGCTTGAGTTCCAAAACTATGCATGTACTCCACTTGTTCTCAGCAAGTGTGACTCACATGTTTCGAAATTCTCCACTGCACAATAGCTGGGTGTAAGAGTAAAAATTCCCCTCATCTTTCAGTGCCAGATGACTTCATAATTTGCATTGACAAAGATTAACGTTTCAAAAATGACAATTTTAGCTCTATTATTTCCACTGAATGATGTCAAGATAGTGTAATATGCTGTAAAAATGCATTTTTTAAAATTCCTTCATAGGCACAAGATCAAGATGTCTCAGAGACTGAATAAAACAATTAACTTTCATCCCCAGATGGTCATTTTTGGAGGCTGTGGGACATGTCACAATCAAACCTGGCTTAGGAGGAATTTAGCTTGGAGTCACATATAACTTAGACACGAATAGAATCCACATGCTTTTTATTTATATGCATAGCTTCACTGTCATATGGAGCCCTTATTGCAATAAGGGTGCAGTCAATTTTACTGACTGCACTACGTTCACATTTGGAAAACCAGACATTACTGCAAGCTGCCTTTTATTGTTGGCCTGTTCTTTCAAAGGGTAGTGCAATTTGATGAATCGACTGGACTTGTTAACAATGTCATCCAGGATGGCAGACATTACTGCGCTCTCCTCTCCATAGGTGTGACATCTCAGACCCATGGATGACTTCACAGAATTATGTTGTTCGTTAAAGTAGCTTTAGACAAAGAGTTGATTAATTCAAACGCATACCTGTCTGCTAACTTGAGCTGGTAAAAGTATCCCCAGAGTGGCTAACACCTGGACAGGAACAACGTGGTTTTGGCAGGTTGATCTCTCCAATACTGGAACAGTTCAGCATAGATCCAAGAGCAGTACTATAGGGTAGGAGTCTCAAATTTCATCCTAAAGGGCAAGAGTCCTGCAACTTTTAGATGTGTGTGTTGTTCTACATGCTTGAATTACATGGTGAAATGCCTCACTAGCATATCCATAGAGCTCTGCTAATGAGTCAATGTTAGAGCCAAGAGTGTTGAAGCAGAGAGACATCTAAATGTTTCAAGCCCTTCAGGACAACAGCCATAGGGAGTCTAAACCAGTCATCATCACAGGCCAGAAGGTCTTGGTGATCCTTGCAAAAGTGTTTCATCCTGATTCTCCCATTTACAATGTCATCTAGTAGCGCCAATTCAACCATCTCACAACACTACGCTCAACGGTATTTAGATGTTTGTAGCAATCACTGTGAATGCCTTGCATCTTGTAACAATTTATGAGTTAATCTGCAGTACATCTCATCCTGGTAATTATCAGGGAGAGGAAAAGGTTTAAATACTGTGTGGATTCCGAGGCTGCGTTATACGTCTCAAATTTTATCTTGGAAATAAGCTATTCACAAAGCACCTTATGCCTTAAGAAAGTTACTACAAAGTCGGCATCCTGCATGTTTTATTTCTCTCCCTGGTTTAATGCACCACCAGGGAGAGAACTAAAACATGCAGGATGCCGGCTCTCGAGGATCGACTTAGGTTATCTCTGTGTTAGGCGAAGTGAGGAGGACTTTCAGGGATCCTAGAGAGGCTTGCGCAAGGATGATGACAGAAGGACCATCATCTTTTTTCACCTTCCTCGTCTCTGCATTCGGGTTCCCAACAACATTGAAGCACTGAAGACACTCCTGGCTGATTAGTCTCATCTGGCCCTCGTCCTTCTAACCATCTCCCTAGCAATTATAAGTCAGTCAGCTTCATTGCTTCCTCGTCAAATCTTTCAGTATTGTCTGTTTGTGCGTCAGTGTGAATCGTTGATTATGTTTCCATGTTTGTGTTTTGAAAGACTTGCATCCTGTCCAGAGTGTCTCCTTCCTCTGATTCGTCAGCTGCAGAGGGGTTGCAATAATCATAGAACAGGATGAAGCACATGTGAAAAATGAATGCATCTGTTTAATGAGTTACAGTTCTTAGCTGTGGTTATTTTCTGTGGATATTGCTGTGTCTGTTTTATTTTGAAAACCCTTTCCTTGAGCTGTACATCATATTTAATAGACGTTTCCTGTTTCTTAATTTCTTTATCACCCTTTGGTTTAAATTGAGAATAATTCTCCTGTTAGGTTGTGCCCTGTTTCTGGTTTGCACTCTTTCTGGCTCCTGTGTCTTTGCTTCCCGCGGGACTTATCAGCCATTTCCTTGTATTTCTTCAGTTTAACCTCATTTACCTCAGCATGTTCCCCTAACAGCTGACATTCATTCTGCTAATTAGACCCTTCTGTGTCCTAGTAATCACACTCCACGGTATTTAATTCTCTCAGTTTCTGTCACTTTCTGATTTCTGTGTGTTTTCCCTGCGTTTACTAAGTTTTCCTTTTTTCTCATGAACCCACAACGTAACCATGCGCATCCCATTGTTCTGGTGTCATTCGAGTCGTCAACAAACCACAAATATGCTATTTGGTTGGTATTTTATAAAATACTTTTGGGGCTAAATTGCTGCTATGAAAGAATATTATAGATTTAAAAGTTAAAATAAGTAAAGATGAGTTATAGCGTTCAATATTTTTGGTTGCACACTCAACACCAATTCTACAAAATCTTATTAAAGTTCAGCTGCTCTGACAGGATTTAACACTGAAGGAATATTTGATTAGTACTGGATGTACTAATCATTCAGTAATTTGGAGTCAACCGTTTCCTGTGTTCTCCAAATAGCAATGCAAAGTCATAGGGTGGCAAGTAAAAGAGCTAAAATTTGTCAAAAACCTTGAGGAAGGAGATGTTTGTTCTGGTCTGACAAATTCCCTCCCAAAGCATCTTAAAATGCACGCCCGAATTGAATTAGATGCAGTTCTTTAACTCTTTGGAGGAAATGCAGTAGCTTGGCTTCTCTGCAAAGGGAGCACTGAATATTTAACTCGAACAGCCTACTGTATTGTAACTGTTTGGCAGGAACACACAGAAATGTAAAATTGTTTCTCTTGTCTTGATTCTGTTGCATATATGACAATTTGCATAGAGGGCTAAATGTATGGACTGAGAAATCAAATGAGGTTACTGTCAGAATCCCAGGTTGTTTGTTGTGTTTTTTACTGTTTAGTTATTCTTGGTTACAGTTACGTTTTATGTTTTCTGCTCCCCTGTGCCATAACTCTCTTCTTCTTCTTCTTGATTTTTATTGGCAGTTGACTTAGAAAAACAACATGGGGAAAAAAAGTTTAACCTTCAGGTAGTTTTGTAGGGGTTCTTTGGAGATGATTGTTGTTCTTAGATTTTTTTTTTTTTGTAAGGTTTCATGAAAATAGAAAAAAAAAAGTTCTATCTTGTATGTTTTACATAAAAAATACACATAAACACATAATTTTGACATTGTAATGATCACCCAAAAAAAGGCATTTTACTTTTAGTCACAGAGATCTTGCTAAGCTGCGGTTTTTCAAGTTGTGGGAGATTGTGACCTTGTTAGGGTAACTGAACTTGTTTGCAAATTTTCTATCCAAAAGCATTCCAAGACTTGGAATAGGTTTCAATCTCTAAGTTTTGGATAAAAAAAACAAAACAAAAAAAACAAGTAAAGTCAACATCTTGATTTGAAATAGATGTTACAACAATGGATTTTACAGCCTGTCAGTTTTGACCCAAAACTTAAAGGTGTGTGCTAGAAGCCTACGGGTAAAGTGGAATTGCATTTTTATTATTGCTGTGAGTCCAACAAAACATCAAAATCAACAAATTAATGGCTTCACCAGTGAAAGATTGAGGTTTTCAGAATAGCTGAGCCAGAATTGAGAACTCAATGTGACAGCAAATCACAGGGGTCAGCTAAGGAGAGGTGTGGACAGGAGCTGTTTCCAAACTTCATGCATTTTCTGACCAATTCTGATGGGTGAAATTGCAATTTTAAGGTAAAGATATGGAATACTGATAGATCCCTACCCAAGAGTACTAAGTGCTAAAATTGACTCAAATGGTGTTCAATAATCTATTAGTTTGAAAATATACCCCGTTTTAGAGTTGAAAATTACAGAATTTATGTGACATTTAAAGGTGGAAAAAGTTCAGAAACAGCTTATCTATGTCTCATTTCTTTATGTTCTGAAAACCTGTAGTCCTAACAAGGGCGTGCATACGTTTTATGTTCACTGGACATCTTGAGAGGAGGAAAGGGATTTGAATTGGAATGCATCTGACTGAATGGAATGCATAACTCAGTTTTGCCAACTTGAATCGCATGAAGTGAAAAGAAAAACTATGCTTTTGCACAGAGCACATGTATAACCCAGCATAGTGTAATATTAAATGGTTCAACATGAGGAAGAGGCAAATGAGGGTAAGAAATCCCACAGTCGATACAGAAGGTTTAATCTGTTGTAGGAGACAAACCAGAGACGGATAATACCTTAGACAATTTTGGAAAGCACAAAGATCAGCTGTAACCAAGGCAGCCACAAGGCACATTAAACAGCAGCAGTTTATTTGACACAATACGAAGAGCAGTTTTTGTGCTGGCAGCCGGATAGCAATGACTGCTTGGAGAAAGGAAAGAAAAGCTCTCAGTAGTTGTTTGCCAAGGTCAAAGATTTTAATAACCTGTGGTTTAATGTTTAAACCTGGAAGGGGATGGTTCAGTTTTATGGACGGATATTCATCTTAGAAAAACTGGAACCTCGAGTGTTCAGGACCCCTTTTGCAACGCATCAACAGCAACGTCCAAAAGAAAGGCGCTGAAAATTATTTCCTAGATGCCAGAATCACTGGTGGAAAGAACGCCTTGCACTGGTTAAAAAGGGAGAAAACGGTCAGCATATACTTTGTTTTACCTGCCAGTTTCACTCATGCGGACGACAGAAAAGTCAACTCAACGTGGCTTGAAGAGATATTTATTAGTAAAGTAAAATACCAAGTACTCTTGTTTCCTGATGAGACATATCACGGAGAATGTATTTGGAATTTAACCATGTAGTTTACTGAAAGGTGCCTGTTTTTAATTCAAACCCTTGATTATTTTACAGTTAACTGTTTTCCTGAGCAGTTATCCAGATATGTTCTTTTCCTTCATGCTGCAAGTGTTTTTGTTGATTTTTTTGTTTTTTTTTTAGTTTCATGACATGCCAGAGTTTTTGTTTTATGTACAATTTGCCTGTCAGACTTTATTTGCTCAGCAAAGCTTTGCCAGCAAGTGAGTCAGTGGTGTTCCTCCAGTAACTCTGGGACAACCTACTCATTGATTTACTAACCCCCTGGTGCATATGCACACAAAGTCTCTGCATTCCTCTTTCAAAATATAGACTGTTCAGGAAGATCACGCAAGGTTTCAAGGGCACCAGACTGTTTACTGAGACTTATTAAGATGTAAGATAAAGACTTAGCATGTCTATCAGAACATTGGCATTCATTATGCTACAGGAATGTATTTTTAAAAAGTTACAGATTATTGAAATATTTGTAAAAATATGATTAGAACCTTAATGACAATCAATGCTCTAAAAACAAATAATCCAGATAATAGTAATCATGCAATTCATTAAAGAATGTTTGATGCCCATTCATCCACATGAAAGCTGTTAATTTATGTAACATCAATTTAAAAAAAAAAAAAAAAGTCCTCTCCAGGCTGTTTACAGGACTGAAAGGTTTTTAATGTCCAATTATGTGAGCCAAATTCAAGTCAAATCAATCCATCACAATAAAAAACCATTACGTAGATTTGAATGTAGAAATGGTCCAGTTCAATTCAGTCCAAAAGTAGACCACAAGGTTGTTGGTGGCAATAATTGTAAATAACGAAGAGTAGCCTTCTTGATAAGCTGAGCTAGTTTGTAAATTTTCCATCAGTCTAACCTGCAGTAGAGTAACAACAGGAGTAGTTTGTTGGCTAGCAGCTGCTTTTAAAAGCAAAGACAACTAAAAAGAGCACATAGATAAATAAAATATGAAGAGATCAAAGAGGCATTAGATTCCTACATAAAAAAGGAGAGAAACAAGCAAAGCATCAGAATCAAGGAAGATCCAAAAGAGGAGGAGTATTCAGCTGGTCCTAATCTGTTGCAAGGTGGTGACTTTGCTTTCCCAGTAAGCCATGCATGCGCACAACCTTTGAGGATAGCCAGACACAAACTCAGACTGGCAGGACCCCAGGCCACCCAGTGTTCCCATGATAAGATAGAAGAGAACAAGAGTTACTGAAGCTTTCCACAAGTGGAGCCCTAAACACTGATGATGTGGAAGCTCAGATGCCATTAATATTGAGCTCTTTGATCGCTCTTTATTTCTTCAGGGTCACAATAAACAATCGACACAATCCCATTCATCCTCGATTCATGTATAATTTTGGAAATGAGAGGCTAAATATTTATTCTAAACACGCATAAAATTATTTTTTAATCAGTTTATAGCATTTCTGGGTCTGACAGTCTATTGACTGAGCTTGCCTGGTATAAAAACTTGTTTAACGTCTGAAATGATAACGTCATGATCGTCATGGTTTTATGCTTTGCTTTATTTTCTAGTTTTACCTTTTGCTTTCTATATTAATTTTATTCCTTAGTTTTAGTATTCATTGTATTTTTGTTCTGTATTTTAGTATTTTATATGTACCGGTACGTATTTTGTGCTCCAAATTTCTGTCTTTAGCTAAAGTTAATCTCTGTAGTCTTAGTTCCTGCTTTATTTTGAAAAACTGTACTTGCTTGAGGTCTTACTTAATCTTTTCCTGTTGTTTCTGTGTCTTTGTCACCTTTAGGTTTAAACCTTGATGATTTCATATGATGGGTTGTTTTTATGGTTTGCCCACTTCCCTGTTTAATATGTTATTTCTTTTCCTCTCCCTGTTTACTGCATCAGCCATTTCCTCCACTTAGCTTCATTTATTTGCCTTCCTCCCATCAGCGCCGGTTGCTAATTAACAACCTGTTCCTCATTCTGGTAATCAAGCTCCCCAGTAATAATGTCAGATCCTCCATGTCTCTGCCAGTTTATGCTGCTTCCTGACATGCCTCTGTTTTTGGATTTTCCATGGATTGTAGCTTTTTGATTTTCTATATTGGTTCACACTTTTTATGTAAATTTGCCTGCCTCCTCTCTGCATTCAAATCCTCCACTTCACCAATATTTGACATAAATAGTTGCATCACTTTCTGAAACAACTGATAACAAAATGGAGATTCTGATTGACCTAAAACATTTCTCATGCTTAACATTGTAACTTTGAAATCTTAGATGCTAAAAAACGTTTGGGGGGTTTTCTTGAAACAACGTTAATTCTAGGCAACCGATATAAAAGTAATAAATATGAGCAAGAATCCAAAAGATACATGGAGTTCATAAGTTATTTGAAGTTCCAGATATCTGAGAAAATGTACCTTGTTTTGTTGAATTGAATACATCAGTGAAGCATAAAGACACATTGTTAGGATTTTTATAATGGATATGGTGATCTACAATTGATACAATTCAAATATATCACATTTAAAATGGCAAAAAAATTTTTAAAGTAGTCTAGTATTAAACTATTAATTTATTTTGTTCTTCATATGTACATTAAGTAATTTCTTATCATTATTTTAATGCCAATTACAAACATTTTTCATATGATGCATCTGTTTTATGTTTTCACACCTCCATGGTCATTTTCTGAAATAAAAAATTACAGAAAATTAGCATTGAGGCAATTGATTTTACAGCATTAATTTTCCAGATATTTGTGTCTCTTCTAGTACAAATTGTTGCTTCACTTTATTTACCAATGTTGCTATTGGTGTGTAAAGCAAACCTGCCATGCCAGAGCCATATCTCAACTTACTGTAAGGAATACACAACAATTTAGATGATTTCACACTGTGACGGTACACAAATATGAAGTCTAAATCAAATATATGAAAGCACATTAATTTTCAAGAGGGAAAACATTCCGTTATGAGGGGAGCTTCACATGCTTGATGGTACACAACGTAGTTCTTGAACATAGCATAAATTCTGCAAAGCAACAGGAGAACATGGGTCATAATTAACAACAGGGCTGCATGTTTCACAATCTTCAACTCAGCAAACTGGAATTATCACAGAATGGGAAGGGTGGAATGAAATGTGTGGCATTTTGAGAATTAAGCCAAACGCTAAGACATTAAGCCCTCTTTAGACTTGATTTATCCACGTGTGTTTCTGACTTTAAGGAGAGTATATTTGTTCTCCTGTTTGGACTGATCCATCACTACAAGGTGCTGCTTTTTTTTCTCCACTACATCATGCTAACACTCCAATCCTTTAACAATGTGTGTAAAACTTGACTCCCTTGATATACTACAGTGCTTACACCAACCAGCAAGACATTTGATATGACCATCTGCCTTGCAAAGAGTTTGTCCCCCTTGTGGTGCCAAAACCTCTTTGAGCGAGTCAAGACATGAACAAAGGACATCTGGAGGTGTCCAGAGAGGTTTGACTTTGGCAGGACATTTCACGGTTTCTTTAAGGGTTGAGATTACTCTCACCATTTAGCACAGCCTTTTCGCATTTTCTTATGCTACAACCACAAACTTAAATGTGTTTTATCATTATTTTAAATGGATTTGGTTTTAATTGACACTACATCAAGCTATAATTATATATAATGCTTGGCTTTTTATGTGTGTTTTTTTTTTTTAATTCAGCCCCCTGAATCCATCATCATTCCCTACAATCCAAGTGTATTGGATTACGTCTACTGACATATCTATTTTATCCAGAATAATTCAAGCCCAGTCCGATTTGATCGAGAGAGCATCTGAGAACCTCGGTTTTCAAGTCTTGCCACAGATTTTCAAATCTTTTTCAGCCCAGGTTTTGATATTGTTCATGTTCTGTTTAACTGTGACCACCTCTCCTTTCCCTGGTGAAGAAAAGCATCACCAGAGCATGTTGCTGCCACCATCATGTTTCATTGAGGATGGTGTTAATTTTCGATTGATAACACTTATTTACACAAATGCCAAATGCTTAAAGTTAGTCTTATCTCGGCAGAACACCTTCTTCTATGGCTTGTGGTAAACAGGACTTTAATTGGTTTACTTTCAAAAGTTTAATAACTTTGCCTTCTTTTGCATAAAGTCCAGATTTGTGGTCGCCAAATTCTCTCACTATACACAATGGATCTCTGCTGCTCATTCGCTGTAACCTTTGACCTCTTCTTGCACGGTTTCATTCTCTTTCCACTTTTGGATTATGGATTGAACACAACAAACTTATAAATTTTACAAAATGTGGAAGATTGATTTATAATGTGAATCTGCTTTGAGTTTCTCCACAGTTTTCTCCCTGACCTGTTTCTTGAGTTCCTTGATCAATTGTTTGTACACTAATATTCTCTAAAGCTACATTCATACAGCAGGTTAATGCGACCTGTATACAACTTTGGTAGATTTTATGGCCGTCTGAAAGGCACCAATTCAATCATTTTATCCCCCCAAAAAATTTGATTTGTGTTACTTCTGCATTTGGTACAAAATCAAACACATATCCAATTTAAAACATGCCCTGAACTGTCGCATTTTATCCGACTTTTGTCATTGTTATGAGGCAGTAAATCCAGACCTGGTTGAAAAATATAATTATGAACTTATGAAAAAAGTTTGTGTTACTGAAGCGCATCACAATCACATCACAATAATCTTCCGACAATACTGCCGGCTCCATTGCTGAAAATAAAAGATCTATAGATGGTGGCATCCATTCTTATGTTTTCTTTTTTTTTTTTTCCAGAAGTTCTTTGCAATTATGCCATTTACAATACATCAGCATTTGCAAAAAAACAATTGTACCCATCAAGATGATGTAAACAAACAAAACAAACAGAAAATCCTGAACACAGAGAGAAATGGAAGGGGCTTTCAGGTGCTACCAAAGCATTCAGTGCTTTATATGTTTCAATAGTTTGAAACGCCATTTTTTTTTTTTTATCCGTCTTTAATTGTCCGAATACAATACTTGACCTCATTGTAAAAGTAGCAAAGCTTGGCTTCCTTTCAGAGTATTTGCTACAATGAATGTGATATTTTGCCAATATTGGTATGAGATTTATAATGTACTCAGAATTATGTATGTGTTTTCCATAGAAGCCAAGCAATGCATTCTTCCACAAAGCACAAAGTGTGCTTCAATTTTATCGTGAAAGGGTTATATAGTTTCTGCCAAAACAAATTAACAAATGGACAATACCAAAACAGGTGGAGAGCCATTTCAGGCCAGGTATCACAAAAATTATAGTTAATATCAAATTCTTTCTTGAATCTGGATTTATACATCTTAACTGGATAGATTTTATGGATAAATTTGTAGGATATTTTTCTTTCTTAAATCCTGTTAGAAATCAAATACCTGTTCGGTAGAAGCCAGGCCCTTTCCCATGATATCCCATCAATAAACCTGTTGTTCCAATGCGTAACAACAGCTGTCCATGTCATAATGTCCTTCTAAAACAGGATTCGTATAAGTTTACTCACCAGATAATCAAATTTTAGAAAATTTGATTATTTTAAAATAATCTTTAATTATTATTAAAATAATAATTATTATTTTAAAATTAATTAAAATTCCCCAGCTGTATCTGCTGGGGAATGCTTAGGTAAGAGAATCAATCCTCTTATTTCCTTTAAAAAGCATACATACACCCGATGGGGTGGTTTCAGAGACCTGGGCATGGTCTCCCGGGGTAACAAGGACTTAAAAGCAGCATCTTTTTCTTCGTGTGGTTTCCATGATGAGGAGGTATGAGTTTGAATTAATTTCTCCATCGTGCCTGCTGCTAGCATGTCCTTGTTCTAAATTTTATACATAAACTTGGCCTCCACAAAATGAAAATTAGCACTTTATTCTTTGATTTACAATTTTGACTTCCAATGATTCACTACCTTCTAAAGAGCCCCCTAGTGGTTTTTCCCATACAAACTTAAAGAGCATTTCATCAATTAATTTTGATGTGTCATTGGTGAGGTGTAGAGGCAAACCTGCATATGTTGATCTTGAAATATCTTCTGCCTTAGCAAATAAAATCCTTTCTTTCAAAGATAAATCTCTGATTTAATGTATTTTGGGTTTTGCGCATGACTGCACATCTGGTTTTGACCTTTTGTTAGCAAAACGCTTAGATAACATACTTCCTCTATTACAGGAATATTACATATCTCTGAGTTTTTAACAGCCATAAGTTCACATTTGTTAATATTGAGGGATAAACCAGATGCCCCCGAGAAGTCCTGAGAAATAAAGTGGTTAATTTTCTAGTTGTGCCAGAATTAGCTTATCACCAAGAAGATGGATGCCTTCTGCATCTGTTTTTACGTTCTTCTTCAGTGGGACTTTTTGGGGTTGTGTTCGCACAGAAGTCCGACTGCGGTCGCGAACAAACTCACTAGAAAGCAAAAACTCAGACTGGAGCATGAAAACCTGCTGCTGTGTGAACATTATCTAACAAACCTCCGAGAGCTTTCGCAGAACAGCCCATTTGGATTTATACTGCGATTAAATAGCTCACAGCCGTACTCTATTCACTAATTATATGACTTTTGAAGGCAATTGGTTAAACTGAATTTGTTCAGGGTAAAAAAGAAGTGAAGGAAGTGGATTACAAACGCACACACCACATGAGAAAAGGGACTTCATACTCGGAAAGTGTAGATGAACAGCCCGACTAATCTGGTTTAAACTGGTTTTTCTTTTCGTGCAGTTTTATTGTTGCACTACTGCCCCCTTATGGTCAAAAGAGGTATCGGTGTGCTAACTCACTTAACTAAATTTTGTTGCGTTCTCACAAAATAAAATTATTTCGTTAGGGTAAAATGTGACTTAACCATGTTATCCTTACTACAACGAATTAATTAAACACAACAAACACATTTTTTATGTGTTAACTGAAATAAAATATTAGCATAATGTGAACAACTGCCTTGTCCCACTTCTTTGAGAACAGTAAACATTTGTGAGAACTATTTACTTCCCACTTCACAAATATCCACAATTTTGTGTTGGACTTTCGCAAAAAAAACCAGACTAAAATATGCTGAAGTTTAGGTCAATGTATATTTAATTATGTTTGTAACAGAATCCTAGTGGTTCTCATTTGTGATGAAGAGGAAGGGATTCAAACCCATCATGTAACTTCTATTTTAGAAGTTACATGATAAGAGTATGGAGTCTTGGAAAGTGTCAGTCCTCTTCTCATTTAATTATTTTCCATGAAAGGAAAACTATGATAGTGGATACTTTTCACCTCTTACCGAAGTATTTATATTGTCCTTATTTCTGCTTGTTTAAGGTTGATAGCCATCATTTAGTGTGTTGATACTGGACTTAATCTGCCATAATTATTCATGCTCCTATTTCTCATTAAGTGTCATTAAGCCTCCTTTTAATCTTAAGTTGATGTATCTTTTACTGTAATATTGATGCAGAGCAATCTGTGCCATTTGAAGACAGTTGAGTTTAGTTCAAAATGCCTCTAATTAGTTATTATTACAGTCATTAAATCCTATGTGGGTTTTAAAACAATATGATCAGATTAAATTGCTTTGAGGGGTAAGAACATCCTCTGTGTACTTATCTTTGAATCTTTAAATTTGAAGTTAAACATCAGACAGCAGTAGAAAATGTTTTTCTGTTTTTTTGTTGTTGATTATAACAACTTTATTGATCGCAATATTATTTGGGAATGCTTGGTACTGTGCTAAACTGTTACAGAAATTATTTAGAAAAAAAATAGATATCTCAAAACACTGTTTTTAGATGTTTATTTAATGCCACTATAGGATTTTACAGTACAACAACATCTGTCCTGATGACACACAACTTAAATATTGCATGTCATCACTTGGCCATTCAATCACTGTGTGTCTCCAAAGCATCCAATACTAGATGGGTCAGAATTTCCTCCAGTATAATGCAGAAAAACAGAAGTCATTGTTTCTGGCCCCAAAAAATTTGAGGTAATAAATAAAAACTCAACCAGAATTAACAAAGTTAAAAACCACAAAGTAAGCAAATGATGTATTTAAAATGAGTCTATTATGCAATGAATGATCTTGTGACTGAATCCTTTTCAGAGTTAAGAACCATGCAGGTCCATCGGGCCATCAAACTCTTCACTCACTGTTCCAGGACCAGAACTAATCACCTTTAGTTTCTGTGCTCTTCAGCTCTGGAACAACTCAGAGTTGTGCAGAAAGGCAGAAGTGAAAGCATTACATTTTACTGCAGCATTCCCATGAAACCCAAAGGTTATTTTATTAGGTCATTTTTATCGTGCCATAGCTTTTTATTTATTTTAAATATACAGTTTTATCCTTTCTTTTTATGTGATGCCTAAATTTCTGTATGTGCAGTCACAAAAGGGTAAAAAAGATAGAGAAATAAGATTTAGAGACTGTACAGAAAGGACAGATTTACAACATAAACAAGATACTGTGCAGTTAGTAAGAAATGGCACACTCAGATTAAAAGTAATCAGCAGCTGAGCAGGTTAATTTAGAGAATATCAAAGTTTCCCAAATGGATCTCTAACTGCAGCTGAACTGTAGTCAAAAGAAACTAAGATTTTTCTTTTTTGCCACAAAATCTTCAGGTGGGTGAAACAAATGATGGATATGTGAAAAAGCACCACAGTCCCTCTAACGTTGTGGGTCTGTTTGTATCCCAAAGGTCTTTACAATAAATCATCACCTGACTGTATTTAATGATGAGTATCTAGCTGATTAAAAGTGAAACATGAATGTAAACTCTTTCTTCTTGTGGTTGTAAACTTGGATAAGATCCTTCAGTGGCGAATGGTGAACTTGAGGCTTCAATTGCTGAACAATCAGAAGCACCATTTTGAGTTTTAATAGTTTTTTTGTATTAAACTTTCTTTAAGCATGTTATCTTAAAATATGAAGAATGTGCTTATACCCAGAACTCATCATCTTATTTTCCCAGACCTGACACCCAGTAGAAAAACAAAGTTCAGATGCAGATTTCTTCTCGATCCTGAGTTCCACTTTGACGTTGTGTGAGAACCCACTGACTCGACCGGCAGCTTCATCAGTCCAGCTATTGATTTATGTTTCCACACAAAGTGAAATATGCCACTTAGCACTTATCGCATGGGAACTCCCTTCTCTTGGGCTCCAAGTTATTCCCAGCACTTTTGTTATGGTGACATCAGGAAGTTGTGTTAAGGAAGTGTGTTAGGGTGCCTTTCGGAAATGAGGGCCACTGGAGTTAATTAAATCATGAGAAGTGATCTTTGACGAGCTGCAACAGTAGAAAGCTTTTATACAAATGCAACGTTGATCTGTTAATGCAGGAAGTATTTGAAGTGCTGTCACTCTTTGACTTTTGTCTTTTGAGTCAGTGAGATGCACATTTTTGCCTTTTCTAATTAGTTTTTCCCGTGCCCTTGGTATTGCAGCATGTTGCTAGCATCTCACTCATTCATTGTGGTATCTTAAGCATTTCTCTTTAGCTGGACAGCATCTGGCCTGATGAAAAGTTGTTTCATCAGCAGTTTATAATGCCCATGAATAATGCTGTCTACAGCTTCTCTTTCAGTGTCACATTGCTGAACTTCTCTGTCCCTGAGTCCCAAAGCCAGCCTGAGAACCTCTCTGATAAGACAGGTATCAAATATTATTAAAAGATGAAGACATCGTTGTTCTTTCCCAATCAACACTGCCTTGTACTGCCAGCACATATATTGTTTTTTTTTTAACTCTTTTTCTCAGACAGAAAAGAGGCAATGGGAAATTCTGTTCTGTTTAGATTAGTTTATTGTGGCACCAATTCACAACAAATGTTACACCCGAGGGACTTTATTACACCAAACACATTTAGTTGAAGCTCAAATATATAAATTATATTTGGAGTAAATTCAACTGATATTAATTTTAATGTCAGTGTAACCCAATCTCTTCCCAAGTCAAATTCAGATAAAGTTCATGTGAAGACTACTGTAGTTTGTGTTATAGCTGTGAGTGTGCAGTTTGAAAATCCATTAGATTTCTAAATATTTTTTGTAAACATGGCCTAAACATGCCATTTTCTACAAATTAAATGAAAATCACAGTTTGAATTTTCCTGCAGCCAAATAACACAGCCTTCAGTGCTCTGGATGTTCAGTGGCTTTTGGGCGCACAAATGGTTTACGGTTGGTTGGCTGACAGCTTTTTTAGTTTTACAAAATAACAAAATCTTGCACCCATTAACAGCCACAACCCAGAGGAACTCTGTCATTCTATTGGCTGAAACGGTTGCTAGGCGACGACACTCCTCTATCCAAGAGAGAGCAAAAAGAAAATTGCAAACAAGGAAGAGACGTTTGCGAATGCACATTTGATTTCCAGTCGCGTACATTTGAGTGGAGAAAATACAAAAGCAAAAAACAAAGATTTGAGAGAGAAAAGAGAATATTTTAAAGTTTTGATAGCAAAGACACGAAATCCTGCTTTCAAATAGAAAATGTAACCTCTTTACTTTTGGCAGTGAAGTGCCCCCAGGTTATTGCAAATAATGTTCAAAATGAGAGCTGAACAATAAAATCTAAAAAAACCCAAAAAAATCTTCTGCTAATTCAGAAATTGTGTTCACTATAACAGATACTTTATGAATAATTATTTCCCCATGAATAAAAATAATAAGAGACATTTACAAAATACCTTTCTATTATCAAATTACCCAGGGAAGAATTGGGTATGTTCACAATTCCTTTGTGGCATTTCGGAGGCAGCATTTGTGCAGATTTTGAGGATCAACTGTAACCTTAATGGTGGTTTTAATTTAAGCACCATTTCAGTTTGCCAAGTTGGAAACATTGATTATTTTTTAAAAAAAACATCATTTTGAGAGAGAGGCTCAACTTTAACTAAATCTTGGCGAAGATGAAATCCCCCTGGCCTCCTGAAGTAAGAGGGAAACCAGAACCTTTTTGGTGTATTTGCTCTGTAGGTAACAGAGGTGAAAGTCTCATGGTTTGGGGAAGCTTTGCTGCTGCAGGACTTGGCCAGCTCCCCATCATAGACTCCAACGTTGACTTGACCATGAATCAGAGTGCGCTTAAGGAAAATGTGAGCTCATTTAAAGCTGAAGCTGGACGCTGCAATATGATAATGACCCAACATAAATAAGTATTGGCCTAGAACTAAGGAATGGAAACTGGTTGGACAAGTCAAAGACGAGTTGATCTCATTGAGAGGCGACTTCAACCAGGACAAACATGCAAGAAACCCTGAAAAAAACTCGGAAAAAACTCACAGCTGAGAGTGAAGGTTGGAGTAAACTTTTACCAGACTGACGTCTCAGACAAATGGGGTCAGATTAGCCAAACACTTATTTCTATTGGCATCTATTGTTCAATTGGTAAAGCAAGATGTTTTTTTTCTGTTTAATTGTAATTAGATAAAGAAGAAATTCTTCCTTTGAGTCCCACCTTAAAATGTTAAAATGATTAACTCTTGTATTTGATGTTGTGAGTTTGTGATAGGGCAATGCTCCTGTTAAGATAATTGAGTGAACCCATTTAAGCAGAGGCTCACCAACAAATCTGTGCTTTATTTCACACTATATGAAACCAAATCCATAGCCTGGCTCAAACTGCATGCGAAGCTCAGACCTGCATTATGAAATTTATTATCATTACCGAAGTCTAAGTAAAAATGATTTATAAGGACTTGGATGTTTTGCTTGAGTGCCTCCACTGCACTGTGCTCCTAAGGTTTGATTTCTGTGCCAAACATGAGTCACCCTGCTTCCTGGTCTGGCCCTCACCGAGCTCATCAGTTTTCCCCGGGTTCCCGGGCTTGGATCTGAGGTTCACTGGAACCTGCTTCATGTTCGGAGCAATGCTCGCTAGCAGAGCAACCACATCTGGATCGTGATCTGGTCGTGCATCACCCTTTGGAGGCAGGCCAATGCTCATGTCTGTGTATAATGGTGACACCACAGGCCAGGATGGTTTTTACTCTGCTGTGTAAAAAGATAAAGACAAAGGAGCTTCAATTGTGGTTAGACCATTGTGGTTTATATTTGGCATGTCTTTTGATAATACTAATAGAGTAAATGCACCTCAGAGCTGTGTTTAGTGTCAGCGTCAGTATGAGTATTTGGCACAGCACGGCACCTCTGCTGGAACAAACCAGAATTGCTCTGTGATTATTGCATGATGATGGTATCAAGGCTGATCCAATGCAGCACCCCACACCGAGATGTAAACACTTACCCTCTGAACAAAGGTTCTTTGTACAAATAGTAGCACATATGCATGCTGTTAAAACAGTGAGTTTCCTCATGATGCAAGAAATATACAAGAAAACACCAGCACTTGTATCAATGTGCTGGTTGTTTAAATCCGAGGCCATTAGAGAGCCAAATCAGTTCATGTTTCAGTGCATGGAACAGATGTCGTATTTATTATATATGACATGATGTCCATATGGTGTGAATAAGTGTTACAAGAGTGAGCTCACACCAGAGTATGTTTCATTTACATACATTCAGAACATAATTAGTTGTTGTAGTAATGCCTCATTTGTAACTTTCACACACAACGTTGCTTTCACTTTGACTGGTTTGCTTCAGCAATGTGGATGAATTTGAGGGCCGACTGAACATACAATTAACCCTCTCAGGCTCAAATTAAGTTGTAGTTGCAGGAAAAATCTGATATTTGGAGAACATGATCATATGGGGTAGTAATATACAATTCAGACTTTTTTTTGAGAGAGACATTTCAACAGCATTTCAACAGCATTTAGCTGTTGCAAATCTGCAACATCTGCCTGGAGGGGGTTAAAATGATAATTTTTTATTTACTAGTAAATTAGCAAATCCTGTTTTGTTGCAACATGTCCTTGGAACTGAAAGCACAGACATGAGCTACGTTTTGATCAATTCAGGCGATATTAGTCAGAGGGAAGCGACGGTGATGTCCTGTTATTTCCCAAAACCACAAAGAAGAAAAAAACTTGTAAAAGCGTCTGGGAGGTCAGCTTGACCCCGCTGGGACGTCGCACATGAGGGGCAGTCCCTTTGGTACTGTGGGAGAGTTGAAGATATTGCTTTTTGTTCCTTAAAATCTGTTTGTTTTCCCCCCTACCATTCAGGTCAGTGTTGGATATGATTTTAAATATCCTTCAGCAGCTTGTAAATGTAAGGATTTGAGTTTCTGTGTTGTTTTGTAGTAAATTTAGTTCCTGTGTTGTCCTGTCTACCCCTTGACTGTTTCCAGCTGTCCTTCATTCCCTCTGTGTATTTAACCCCACCTGTGTCACCTGCTCCCTGCTGGATCCTTGTGTCATTTTGTTGTGTCACTGCAGTCGCGTCTTGTCTCCTTATGTTTTGGTTCCAGTTGCTACCAGTGTCTGAGCTCCTTGTATTTTTACTCACCTGTGCAAAAATACAAGGTGGAATGGATTTCTGTTCACCTTTGAACTTCTTCATTGAGCCATCATTTTTCACCAAACATGGGTCTCTCAGAAGCCTGAAAAAGGGGTTTTAGAACAGTAGTAGGATCTATTTCTAGTAACATGATGTAGCTCTTAACTTACCGGTGGTTCTGGTTCATTGCGTCTTCACCCCTGCAGGTTTCCAGGTTTCTCTCCTTACATTTTTTATATGTGCTCAGTGCCAAAAACCTATAACTAAACAGACCATCACTGCCTACTAGAGGCTGACTGACCTTTGACCTAAGGAATCCCTGTTGCAGCACAACCAGTTATCTCTCAAGCAGGAAAGACAGATTCAGATAAAAGCTGCGCCGCCCACATCTGACCCAATTTAACTATTTTGTCCTGAACCTTGTTTTCACTTTTCCACATGGTTTAATGTCCCCAAAATTTTAATTTCAGGCTACAACCAAACAAAATCTTGCGACCAGGAGGGGTTTTTACTGCATCACCTTCTACTGTTTAATATCTTTCATAATACAAAGTCTGTTGCTGGAGCAAATATTGTGTAAACATAACTCTGCAGCTGAATTGTCCTCATGATTTCAGTTGAACAGGGGAAACTTGGCACAACGTTTTATGGTAAAGATGCTCATAAATCAGTGGTTCAGTGGTGTTCAAACATTTCAGCTTCTGATCCACAAAATCACTGCTTGAATAATAAAAGACAGCTAATAAGCCAATTAAGCAAGGATTTAAAGGCACCATAAATCCAGATTTTTAAGATCGTCCTTTTTCTCCTGCAGCCGTCAAGTTGAAATTCTGCTGAGCAATTAATTAAACATTTATTTGGCATCCAGAAGATCCCCCATTTGATGTTTCTTGACCCAAAGTGGTG
This sequence comes from Brachyrhaphis roseni, assembly GCA_903066815.1. Taxonomy (NCBI): domain Eukaryota; kingdom Metazoa; phylum Chordata; class Actinopteri; order Cyprinodontiformes; family Poeciliidae; genus Brachyrhaphis; species Brachyrhaphis roseni. The sequence goes on from CAEFZY010061589.1 coordinate 38,488, forward strand.
TCCTGACCTCTAACTGGGAAACCACTGCTGTAACTATGGTTACCACTGGAATTTGCTGAACTCCAATGGGATGAGTTCAAATGTGAAAGGAAAATCTGTTTGCTCTTGGAGAATAAAGCTGTCTTATCTTCTCCAAAAACTAAAATCCAAAGTAATTATTTTGTAAATCAATCATCTTTACGAGTTTAAGGTTTAAGACTTATTTACAATATTTCATATTTGACCTTTTAGTGACCTTTCACCGATGACTTCGTCAATCAGCTGTTATTATCCAACAAGGTAAGTTGGATTTGGAGTAAAACTATTAAAAACTGAAAAATGATACTGACAATAAGCCAAAAAATTCAGTACCTAAAACATCGCATTTTCATACTCTGGTTTAAAAATAGAATGCTGGGTATATTCACAGTTAAAGGAAAGTCTTTCAGTTTCAACACATAAAATATCTTTAAATGGGGTTTGTCAGATGTCAAAATGATCCTTAATGGTGCACAAAACCCCAAATTCACAATCTCCACAGTTAATGCAGCTTCTCCTTCAAAACTAGTTTCCTTTAATCTTCCTTTTATCTGCTGTTCAACTTTGTTCCTTTTTATTTAAATAGAAAATAATAGCTGTTTTTTTCTCTAAGTCTGTCACACAAAGGAAGAGCGTAGGTGAGGTATAATAATTGACAAACATTACACACGTTATTGATAAGTACTGATCCGTAACAATGTTCTTTTATTAACATATTACTGAAAAGCCCATATATTTCAGAAACCTTATCACTAATTGAAGCACATTATTAAAGTCAGATGCGTGTTTGAAAGCCTTTAGTTTTGTTAATTATGATTATTTCCCATATACATATTACATCAGATCAATAAAACAACTATCTCTAAAAACAGAAATGTGGGCTTTGGGAAACGTTTGAAAAATGCTTAAATGTTATTTTCAAAGGTATTTTCAATCTGATAAAGGAACCTCATCTGACTGAATATTCTGATTTATTCAATGTGACAGTAAATGTCGTTTTCCTGCTGAAGGACAGCTGCATGAAATCCCCTCTCTCTCTTGGTGTCAGTGACAGATATTTGTAGCTGTCTGTTTAATACAAGAAGCACGATGAAGAACAGGAACAAACTAATTAAAATTTGGTCTATTTTTTAAACATTAATGCTGTAACGTAACTACATGGATATGAAAACAGTCACCCTAAATGTTATACGGAGCAAGTAGTTATTTGTTTTATTAATTACAGTTTGTTCTCTCTGAGCCTTCCCCTAAGTCCATGTTCTTTGCTTTTTTGGCAAAAACACCAGTTAGCTGAGCCCCAAGGATAAAACCCAGACATTAGCTAAAATAGACATTAAGGCTTGCAAATAGACTGAGGAAAACACTGCTCCCATCCAGAATACACTTCTGCTTCCCAAGCAGACCGGTCAGCTGGGGCTTTTGGTCCTAAATCAAATATGGAAAGACTAGTACCATGGATAATACAGCATTAGGTCAATCTCCTCCTGGTGTTTGGATTCTAATTAATGATTTACTTTAATCATAGAGTTGAGAGGCCTTCAAATATTTACACGGTTTTTGCTTTTGTTTTAAATTTTTGAGTTTTTCTCCTTATATTGTGTGGTTTTTCCCCTTCCTCTCCACGTAATGGAAGACTTTAGAGGAGAAAACAGATGATTTCACTTGTTTGAATCGGCATCCCCGGGTGCAGGATATCTGCAGCTTATTAGCAATTAAAACTTATGTTCCTAGTTTGATGAAGTTTGAGGAAATGCATGCACAATGAGGTCTTTCTTGGTGTCGTTTTCTTTTTTTCTTCTTTTTTTTTCTCAGTTTTCAGATGTAGAATTTCTCAAGGTGCACCAATAGAGATAAAGTGAAGCTCAAATTCATTCTACAACAGAGGCCGAAAAAAACGAAACAAATTTCTGAAAAATTTGGCCTATCCATAGCTTCATCATTCACGTGAAAACACGCTTTAAACAAACCTTTAACAGCTGACGTTGTCAACATGCCTGAGCTAACTTCAATGAAACAAACATGAGGTAATGCAGACATTAATGCGGCGAACGTCACCGGTATGAAGGATGCTGTGTGTCTTGGAAAGCAGAACCCATTAGGCCGCATGCAACAGTCTGGTCCGTCAGGTCTGTGTCTGAGAGAGTAATGACTTTGGCTGCGGCTCTCGTCAGTAAAAAGGACCTCTCTTCAACCTTCTCTGAGTTGAAATCCTAAATATGTGCCTCCAGGGAGAGCGGCCCGATGGACACTGACAGGTCTGTCAGCGACGACGTGTCAACAAAGGTTTTCACCATGCAAGTCATTGGTGCCTTTCACAGGCGCTCATATTCATACTGTATTTGGTCAACTTGGGACTTGCATTTTTACACTCCAGCCTAATGGGTTGAGATAATACAGTTATTTTCCCATTGCCAGTTCAAACCACAAGATAGAATGAGGTGCGTATGATGTCTTTGTAGAGTTTCTCCTCACTTTATGTGCCTTTGTGATTCCAGAGTAAATCACTTAACTGTGGACATCACAAAACATCCTCAGTGTTTCCTCATTTACTCAAAGCAGGTGTTCTTGTTGGTTTTCATCTTCAGCTTGGGATCTGGGTTACCGTCAATGCTGTTTAGTTAGTGAGTGTACTACAGCTGGATTAAAATGATCCACCTTATTTCAAGTAAACTATTACCTAAGGAATGTTAAGAATGGATTCCATGATTGTTGTCAAAGCAGTGTAAGGTTCTATGTTACACTGCTTTTACTGGAAGGCCACTGAAATATGTTACGACCAAAATTACCAACAAGTCTTATCAAAACAGAGTCAAGTAGGTAGCGTCTGCTTAGCACCTCACTAAAGCCCGCCACATGTGTGTTTACATGGCTGGTATATATACACATGCTGCAGCTGTTTGCATTTCAGCTACTCAAAAATGAGCATTGATTATCCTGAACGGCCACTAAAATGTGAGTTTTAAATGGAGTTTGCGTGGTTTAATGTCAAGGAAAGCGCTTAAACTGCAGAATAAAGATATGACAAATCATAGGTTTTCCTTTAAAGAACCCAGGATGATCTAGTCTAATTTTGGACGTTTAAATGTTTCACTTTTCGAAGTGAAACTGATTTTAGTCCAGATGGCATAGAAACTGTGAAATGAATCAGAAGCCATCTCTGCATCATATTATTTAATGATTTGGAGAATATTAAGACTGTAAAACCTAACTAGGTACATGTTTTGTCATCAAATGTTCTGTTGGAAAAACTGCCTTAATCGCTTGCTGTTATAAGATTTCCAATGCATTTTTTTTGTTTGTTTTGCTTTGTGGAAACTGTTTGTTGCCAAACGTGTTCTTTTTGGGGATTTTTTAAACCTCTCTCAGGTGTTTATGGAGTTGCTCACACTGCAATGCCATGTTCTCAGCGTTTTTTATTTTAATTTTATTTTTTGTCACTTGTTGTAAAAAAACAAAAAAACTAAAAAACAGTAAGGAAAAGTTTTGTTACTGCTTGTCAGGAGATGGTAATGAGAACCATAACAGACGAATTGTTATTCTGGTATGCAGTTTGCTCTTCTTTTATATTCAATCTGACTCATACAGATATTTCTGTGTATCCACGCAAATGTTTGGCTGACAGTTCAATTTATTGTGGATTGGGAGCACAGGGTGTGTGTGTGTGCGCGCGCATTAGACAGAGGGGGTGTGTGTGTGTGTGTCTTTTCCCCTCTTCTTTTTCTTTCCTCGCTGGCAGCCGCGTCTCAGCAGTTGGCAGCAGTGACCAGAATAAAAACAGCAACACCATACTCAGGGTGGGGGGAAAAAGCAGAGTCGTTTCCCCTCTTGTAATGACACAGCGTCTCCCCCGTATCTTTTTACCTTTCTCACTCTACTTGTCTGCTCTTTGAGACCTCGGGGAAGAGGTAATTAGCTGGGAGAGAATAAAACCAGCTGATCGGGAGAGGGGTGGTGCATTCTGGAGAGAGATGGCTAACAGAAACACTCTCTTGCTCGTCTGTGGAGTCGTCCTCCTAACGTTGATTCAGTCCTCTCTTCAAGGAGGTAAGTGTGCAACAGGTGAACTCTGCAGAAATTTGGGCTGCATCAGTCACACTTTATGCATTATTTTAAACAAACATTTCCAGCTTAAGGTGATCAAATTAAAGCTTTTCATTTTAAACTCATGTATATTCATGTTTTGTTTTGTTTTTTGTTAAAGTGTACTTTAATGTATTCTCATGTGAAATAAAAGTTTAGTTTAATGGAAGTGCTTTTAGAAATGCATTTTTCAAAATGACAGATCATCAGTAGCAAGCTGAAAAAAGGCAGTGAATGCAAGTGGTGTCATTATTTTTGCTTCATATTTGCATCAAATATCTGTTGCTGCAGTTTTAGAAAAAAACAGTGAAGATCTCTGCTCTCTCACGGTTGCATGAATCCGACCAGACGTCTGTGTCCAAAGATTTTAACTTGTTATTGGCTCTAAAAGTGACTCCTGCACCAGAAAATAATCCTGGCCTTTCGCCTCTTGTCATGTTGTGCAATCTAAAGCTGAATTTTATTGCATTGGTTCTTTACTCAGGCTTGTTTCTCATGGGTTTGAGCATTTTATTGTATCTCCCATAGCTGAACTGGCTCCTGCACACACCTTTGCATGTGTATGTGTATGTTCACTTGGCCCCAGATCCCATCCTTAAAAAATGTCAGACCCAGAAGCTTCCAGCTGGCCTCTCTTTCTGTTCACAGAAACCACACACAGATTGAATATACCCCCGGCGAGCCCCCTGGGTGGATCAGCTCGCTGCGAGGGTCGCAGAGAAAGCTTTGACTAGATAGTCTGTTGCTGCAGATATGAGAAAGTGGCTTTGAGTGCAGCTCGAAGTCACGCCTTATCTGTTTTAGACAGAGAGGAAGAAGAGAGTGAGGCTGTGAGCATGCCTTTTCCTCCCACTGTCATTCAGCTCGCAAGATTTGTTTTTCCTCCTCTATTTGCGTTGCTTTGATTGGTTCTCAGTCTGTGTTTTGGCCGACAGTCTTGAAGTTATTCAACCTCCAAATGGAAAACATGTTAATCATCCGAGCTATAAATGCTGCAGTGGATTCCATCTTTCTTTCTTTTTATTTATCAGCTTAAGAGTCACAGCTGTTTGTTCTCCCTGTCCTCCAGTGTCCCAGCTCCTTTTTTCTGAAATGTTGTAATTTTCCCAAATAAGTATTCAGGAAACCTACATTAAAGTTCTCCTCGCTCCAGTTGCCCCTTTTAATCAGCCCATGTGGTGAATAATTTGCCAGCTGTCAGTTCGAAGAGCGTGTCGTCTCTCTTTTATCTCGCCCTCTTGTACAACATTCATCTTTTGCATTCCATGTTTCAGATGAAATTTTGAGCTGCTGTCAGGTTAAATATGCGCCACAAAAAAAGAGAGCCAAAACATTTCAATACTGACTTTGGAGCACAACTTTGATCTCAAGCGAATACTGAATCCATCTCTTTCAAACATTTCTGCTAGGTTTAAAGTAGATCCATCTGTGCGTGCACTTTAACCTGACAAAAATGCCTCTGTGCATGGTCCAAGGGTAAATTATCTGTGAGTAACATGAACCTCATTAACACCCCACACGCCCATTCAATGCTCCTGGCCAGAAAACACCTCTTTATGTCTGAGAAATTCAGAAATGCGGTGTGAAGCCAGACCTGTCTGAAAGCTTTCCATCGACAAGAATAAATGAGTTATAGTCTTAGAGGAAACATCTGGCGTGTTTTTCGTTAATATATGTTCCCCCTCCCATGCTACTCAGTGTCTGTTTTGCTGGTTCCCTGTAGTGATGGGATTTTCGGCTCCTTGTCGAGATGCGGCTCTAATGGCTCTTCTTACTGTGGAGAGCCGGCTCTTTCGGCTCCCAAACGGTTCCCCATATACTTTTTGCTTGCGGGGGGGGGGGTTGACACTGTTGTGTTTTGTTGGCAGGGGGTGGGAGGGGGGGCGGTAGATATAACGTATAATTTAAAAAACCGTGAAAACACGGACATGTCCCGGGAAATACGAACGTTTGGTCACCCTACTACTGAAAAAAAAAAAACCCGGCTCCCAAATGGGATCCTAAAACGGCTCCCATTGTGGAGCTGGTTCCAATCATTCACTTCAAAGAGCCGGCTCTTAGAGCCGGATCGTTCACGACCGACACATCACTAGTTCCCTGAAACACTGCAGAATTTTAAATAGTTTTATTTTTGTCACACTGGAACAATTGAATCTTTATGCAACTTTTAACGCTGGACAAAGATAAACTGAGTAAAAGTAAAATACAGTTTTCAAATTCCGATTTTATTCATGAAGAGGGAAAAAGTTATCCAAACCATCTTAAGCCTTGTGTTCAATTAACCAACTAACCACATTTTTCTGCAACAATCATCTATCAGTAGGAGAAGGGTAAGAAACCAAAACTGATCTCACATGTAAATGATCCCAAATGCTTTTTGAGAAAATATTCTAATAGTGTTTCAGTCAAAAATGGAGGCGGTCGCATGATACACTGGACCTGTTTAACGCCAGTTTTGTTTTGGATTATTTTAGATGCTTGTGTGCAAGTTCATTCTTTTGTGTTGAGATTCTTAGGGTCTCTTATGATTTCTGCTTCTTGCCGTTATTTTCGACCAGAGACATCAAAGTCCGGTCCACATCAAAAGGTTGCAGGCCACCAGCTCTCGAGGACTGGAGTTCGATTCGTGTGGTTTAGACTCTCTTTTGCGTAGTTAGTTTTTAGCTTAGTCAGGTTCTTGTGTGTCTTGCTGCACTAGTCAACTTCTCTCAGCACCTCCATTCATTTTGCATCACTGCTGGCGCTAGTGAAGCCCATTCACAGTTTCTAGTTCAACTGTTTGTATGAAACCATGGAAACAGATTCTCCATTGACGGAGCACTGCTCTGTAAGCTTTTTAAATGCAGCTGGAAGCCAATTTGTCTCCTTTGGCTCCAGCCAGATCAATTTATTATGCAAATCAGTGAAATTTGCTTGGCATTTATTAAGCTTGCTGAAAATATCTCTTTAGACTGGTGAGCAAGCCTGTTTGATCAAAAAACATGACGTAATTGTAAATCTTTTGTACCTGAACGATTACCTTGATGCTCCAGGACTTTTTGGTAGCATGTTGTGTGCTTCTCTTTGGCTCTGCTCCCCCAGTTCTGCCAAGCTAACGGGCCAACTAAAGCTCATTGAATCTGACATTTACTGTATGGGTCCCATCACTCAGCAGCTCCGCTCTGCTTTTAAAGAAAAAGACCAACTGAGCCCAAGTTCGGACAAAACCCAGAGTGTTCTCTCACAGAGAGGTTTTAATTTTGCTTCTTTATTGCTCGATCCACTAAAGCAGTTTAATTTGTTTATATTGAGTGGCTTTGTGATTTTGTAGCATGATGACTTCATTCTGAACACATTAGGAATGGCTCTGTTTGGTTTCAAGCACTGATTGAACTCCACTTGTTATTGTGGAAGTACTTTTGTACGTAAAGCCCGGATTTTCATAAGTGAAGTTCTCATGTAAGAATTCGGTTGCTAGTAGCTCACTTTCCATAATTGACTCGATTAACATCCTCACTTTTTATAAATGCAGACTGGTTTCTCCCGGACTAAACTGCTGCAACGTAAGAGTGGAACTATATGGTCATTTCTCAGGAGTCAGAGCTTGTTACTCACCTCAAAACTGTTCAACTTGAGCATCGTGCAAGAGCAAAAAGAAACCAAAGCCAAATGCTTGATGCAACATGAGATTTAATTTATCTCAGCTTTTAACATGGTAGAAATCTGGCAGGTTTTTAGCTTCAGTCATTCGTAATAAATCTGTTTTTATACAAAGTGAGGGCACAGAATAAGGCTTTTGCTGCTCATAGTCAGCTAAGCCCAACTCCAAAATGCAAACAGCTTAATTAACTGGTCACAGAATTTATCTTGGCGATAGAAATCCACTTACATCTTCATTCCACGTGGACTAATAATCAACTTTAGGCTTTTGCAGAAACTGATCTGTGAATACAGATGAGGATGACAAATAGAGATCTGTTGACTGCTCTAACAATCTTTTAGCTGAACCTCACTTCAAAGCATGTGAGCTATCTGTTTAGGAGGGACACTTCCATCCACATTTATAGATTCACAACAAAATCTCAGCCAGAAGTTATTGCTAACACATTGGCTAAAAGTTTCTCCTATCAAGTTTTTATTATAACTGCTGTGAAAGGTTTTGCGAGGATTACACCACAGATTTATGAATGGATCGGTTGTTTTAATACATGCTCTGTTTAATCCAGTCCAGTCCTTTCAAAAAATAAATGGACAACTTTGTAACATCTCAAATTCTCCCAGATTTCTCCTCCTGAAGCCGTCGCTATCACGACAATGTTTCCTTGAGGGGTGTTTATATTGTTTTCCCTCATCATCATCGGTGCATCTAATACTTATCTGCACAGCGTTTACTGTTTAGGCTTGGATGAAGTCAGTTTTAACGTCTCACAGTCATGTGTTTGGTCTGCAGTTGGTCTGTGCCAAATCCTCAAAGAAGAAGCACATTAACTCACCAAGCTGTGATGTATCAGAAGCAGACTCGCTGCAGTCTGGACTGGCTCCTGTCGGGAATGTTTTCATTCTCCTTCAGGCACTACTGATGTCCAAGATCTTTTAAGTTTAGAGACAACATGACAAGATGTGAAGTCTATCATGCTTTTCTTTTTCTCTTTTTTCTGGCTGAATAAATGCCAGTAACTGGAACCTTCCACAGAGCTATTGATGCCCTCCAAGAAGTCTGTCAACTTAATCACTACACATTTGAACTGTTTGCTCCACCAGCTTGTAGCGATTTCTCATAGTGAACGGTTATATTAGCATGCAGCTTTAAACAATTCTTTTTTGGATTTTTTGTTGTTGATTCAGAAGACACGACTTGCCTAATCTTGTAATGATTCCCTGTCAGCTTGCAGAGGAAAACCTTCACTCAGTTCGTTGGAAGGCACAGAGTTACAGGATTTGTGTCTTGTCTTTGATTCTTACTTCAATGCTTTAGGGAAGCAGAGACAAGGTTGGACATGACCAAGAGAGAGATGGTGACGTAGGATAAAATTAATTTTGTGAGATGCATTTGACATGTTTTTGCTTCATCCTGGCTATGTAAATAGTATAAAGGGGGCAGTTGGTTGGCTTTTCTGAGTCTGGTTACCTAAATGCGCTATACCTCGGATTGGCAGTGCATCACACTGCAGCCTGAAGTGACCCAATTACGATTTTTTTTTTTAACGTAATACGACCTGTATCTGATCTTTTCATGGCAGTCTGAACATCACAGGTGAGATTCTTTTTGAATGCAACCCAGGCCACTTGCATGTCCGATACGCATCCGATTCAAATGCGGATGTGTATCCAGGTCGCATTCATCCGACCTGAACGTCACTGATACTCGACAAAAGTCACTATTCTGCGTCCTGATACGCAAGAAGAACAACAACCATGACTGACTATAATGAGGATTAAGTTGTAAAAGTGCTGCTCCGGCCGGACAACAACTTCAAATTTGTAAACTATGCTCCACCGTTATCCTCCTTGTTTACTTCCACAAACACTGAGCACTTCTTCTTTCTAAGGCGGTTGGCAAAACACTGAGAACGCTGACGGCCTCTACTGTGCATGCGGGACACTTTCAGGTCGTTTGCCCGTTCACACTGCAGAACGCATACAAGTCGCATATGTTTGGCAGTGTGAAAGGTCACGGCTTGGGTTATTTCAGGCTGCAATGTGAACGCAGCCAAAGTAACTCCTTAGGATCACTACACAGTCCAAAAAAAAAACAACACTTCCGTTCCACAACCGTCCTCTCCTAGCAATGGCTGAGCGATACTGATCCCCTCCACAACCACTCAAACTACAACACAACTAGTAAATAACACACACAAATTACAAAACAGTATTAATTTACCTCGACTACTTTGTCAACATGGCCTATGTGCCACAAATGCATTGCATTTTTAATGTCAGACACAGACAAGATTAGTAAACACAAAATGTAGATTTCAAATGCTGATTAAAGTTATTAAGGACCAAAGCTATCCAAACCAATCATATGAGAAAAGTAATTGTCATTGAAATCTTATAACTGGTTGTGACACCGTTGGCAGAAGGAGCGACCATGAAAAACTTAAGATAACTGGGAATAAAGCTTTTTATGTCACTTTGGAAAAATTTTGTCACACGTTTCTTTCTTCTTTTTTTTTTCTTAATTGTTTTCATTCATTTGCGGTGTGGGGTATGTTGGCAGTTCACCATCAATTAATTTTTAATGTTCATGTCAGCATTTCAACCACATTCAAAACCAGACACACTAAGCCACCACAAAAACTTCACTTCGCTTTTCTTTTGTCATTCAAGGGTTGAGTTTCCGCTGTGCTTTGGACCTTTATCCTGGTGAATAATCCAAGTGTGTTTAAGCTTAAGGTCTCGAATGGTGACACTGGGACATTCTCCTTAAGAATAAGCTGGGGTTTGGCAGACTTCATCATTTGTGATGCTACAGAAAGTCTTCCAAGTCCTGAAGCAGCTGAGCTGCCCCAGACTTTCTCATTACCACGGCCATGTTTGACTACTGTGGCCGGGCCCCGGGGGTGGATGAGATTCGGCCTGAGTTCCTTAAAGCTCTGGATGTTGTAGGGTTGTGTTAATTGACGTGACTCTGCAATATCGCATGGACATAGGGGGCAGTTCCCCTGGATTGGCAGACTGGGGTGGTGGTTCCACTGTTCAAAAAGGGGGACCAGAGGGTGTGCTCCAATTATAGAGGGGTCACACTCTTAAGCCTCCCTGGCAAGGTCTATTCAGGGGTCCTGGAGAGGA
>CAEFZY010061590.1:0-35254 GCA_903066815.1 Brachyrhaphis roseni
TGCCTCTTATTGTTACTTAATGTTAGTAATGCCCTGTCTTGTATCACCGTGAGAGGGTGAGAAACGTCATTTCGATTCCCTTGTATGTCTGGACATGTAAGAGGAATTGACAATAAAGTTGAAAGTTGAAAGTTGAAGTTAAAAATGACCTCCTGGTTGGCTCTGCACATTTCAGTAGGACCTGCTGTTCCTCGCACATTTAGTATTTTACTGTTTATTCATATGTACTGACTGACCCTGCTAAATAAATTAACAAGCTAAACATAACAGCGGAGGCCAGGTGGAATTATAAACAAAGTAATTGTAATAGTCATTATTAACTTGTGCAACTCGTTTGACTAAAATATTAATTATTTTGACATTAAGAAAATAAACGACAAAAAAAAATACTTACATGCCTATGTAAAGCTAATTTCTGTAAATGTGCGGCTTCAACCACATCCGTGCTTGCAGTTTATCTGAAAACTATTGTGCTTTTCAAATGAAAGTCTGCAGCTTTACATCCGGTGCTGCTGTCGGTCTCCAGCTGGTTTGACGCAGCTCGGAGGAGTCACAGCTCCGCTCCAGCTGTTCTCACCGCTGCTCTGCCCCCGCTGCCTCTGCTCCGCTGCTGCCTGCCTTCGTTTCAAATGTCACGGCGACCATGACAGGCATCGCGGCTGTTTCCTTCTTCTCCAACGCCTGCAGGTTCGCCGGCTGCGGGCTTCACTTTGACTCCCTGACCGAGCTCATCGTGCACATCGAGGATAACCACATCGGTAAGAGCCGCACAGCGCCGAGCGACCCGCCACGGCCGAAGCTAGCAGACGTGGCTACTAGAAGCTACAGCTAACAAGTTACTTCCTGCGTCCTGGCAACCCGGTTGCTAGGTGTGGTGACCGTTGATGTTCCGGTGGATCCTGTTCGTTTCTGTCTAAAGAGCTGCGTTACTTTCTATGTAGCAGTAACACCGACAGAGTTGGAGAACTGAAATAAGTCGGTAAGAGAAACCGGAGACACTTTGTGTGTTGGCAAGTCGCTCGTGCAGCATCTGAGGCAAGGCCGCGCGCAGAGATCAAAGTGCCGCTTATATATATTGATTCATTAGGTTGCATTGAATAATTACCAGCGTTTTGATGTTTGCCTAGCAGCACTCAGTACGTCATTATGCAAAAATCCTACAACACGTCTGTGTTGGTGGTGTTACGTTGTCTATCACTTCATAAAGTTTCAGCATGGAGAAAACAAACTTCTTTCGGAATAAATTAAGTATTTTTGACAAACATTATTAGTGATTTGCATTTATTTTTGTCAGACTGTCCTATAAGATAATCATTATATTGTTCTTCCTCTTTCTGTAATTTACTAGATTTTACCGTCAGCTTGTTGTCGAGAATATGTAAGTTCATAATGTATATTCTATGTCTCTTGGCAAAGTTATATAAGAAAAAATTTAATTATCATTGTAATTCATGTTGTTTTGTTATTAAATACTAATCTTATTTGTAAAATTCTGCTTAGCAGTAATTTGTAATTGGGGATGCTGACCAAATTTAAACGTATTGACCAGAATGTTAACCTTACCTAATATTACCACCATTTACATTTTACACAGAAAAAGTAAACCAGGGTCAAATTACTTTTACTTAAAAGAAAAAAGGCAGCTAGTGTTCTTACTGCTGACACCTGGACTTTATCAAAAATGTAGATTAAACACTTGCAAAATAGTGGAGAAGCTTTTCAAGTAGATATGATTATTGCGCAGCGTATAATTCCTGGTTGCTGCTTTGTTCTTTATGGGGTACACTGGTAGTCTAACAGCCAATATTAGTACATTAATTAGTCAAGCTCAACTAAGCAGCCTGCAGTCAGCTGCTTAGCAGACAGACATGCTGCTGATAGCTTGTCAAAAATATCAATCTATTGTCTATACCTGCGTGTCTGTACCAGGTCGCGGGTCTCCAGCAGTTTTTGGGTGAGAGGAATGGTGCACCTATTAACCCTTTGAGGGTTGTCATTTCATTACAGCAACAGGTGGGGAAGGTGGAGAACTCTGTTACTATGCTCCATAAAGTTTGAGAAAACTTCAGTCACTGCAGCACTTTCTCTGGCATCTCACTATAAAATGACAGATACATTTTAGAGGTTTTGACAGCACAACTTTGTAAAAACTTGGCATGCCTTCAAACAGCTAGGCAGCCCACGCCTTGTTGATCTAAAATTGTTATCTGCAGAAGATGTACTTTTTCAGTCATTAAATTAATAAAAACTGACATTTTAGTCTTTAAACACATGAACAACCGGCATGACCTTTGACGTAGGTTGTTTTAAGTAGTAAGAAACTGATAAAGATTAGTAAGACTTGCTCTGATGCATAAGATAATCTCATGCTTTATTTTCTGTTGCTTTTAAAACAACTTTCTCTGTCAAGGAATCTGCAACACATGTTTTTTCCATTATGGTCAATCTCTGCCACACTTAATTACTGAAATAAACAACTTTTACAGAATTTTCTTTGCATGTGTTACAGTACTAAAAGTAGAAGTTACAAGTTAGAAAAAATAGGGATTGGTGTTGACTAGTAAAACTCTGACTGACTGTCTTTAACAAGAAGCGTAACAGTGCATATAAAAGAGGCCAGTTTAATGTCCTATCAATTTTGGCTGGGATTGCAAGCAGCTCAACAACATGGCTGCTGCAGATAAAATTGGTTCACAGATGTCAAATTTACAGGCCATCCCACTTCAATCAAAGACCCTCTTTAATTAAGTGTTATGCAATAAATGAAGCAGGACTAATATCAGGGTATGCTCAAGAAATCATTTTTGAATTAATTCATTTATTTTTCAAGCTATTTTGTGTGTGTTTTTGGGGCGTTTAACAACATTTAATGAAGGTCATTGGATGACCAAGTTCACTGGAGCCTCACTAATTTTTCACATCACTTGCTTCCCACTCTGTCAGTCAATCAGCTGTTTTTGATCATACTATATATTATGATGATGGGACTATTCGTGAATAAATACATGCAACAGGTTTCTTTTTACTTTTAGATTCCAAAGGTTTTATGTATAGATGTATCCAAATTCCATGAGCATGGGATCAGCACTCTTACTTATGTATGGGCAGGTTTAGTGTCCCAAAAATTTTAAGGTTTAATTAAAGGCCTTTTACACACGTTCACCAGCAAGGAGCTGTAGGTTTCATTCATGAAACTTTTCCATACATAGAAAAGAGTGCTGCTTTGGTTGTAATGTCAGCACTGCCATAATTATTGTGCCACATAAACATGATGTAACACAGAGGCCCATTTCTTCCTGATGACCTTCAAAATTCAAAAGATAAGAGAACAGGTAATTTACAGGAAGCAAATGTGTGTTGATCTTCAAAAGAAAAAAGTGTAAAAGGAAAATAGGAAGGAATTTTCAGAAAATATGTCCATATTTACAGTCATATTCTAATTAAGTTTTAGTTAACTCGAGCTGTGACAAACAGGGCTAGATGATGATGATGATGACAATAAGGGTAAAATCGCCAGATGTAACTATTAGGGAGCCATAGCACATTTTTAAGTGTGAGATTATGTCTTTGAAATAAAAGATCAAGTTTTTAAAGGCAATATTTGTGGAGGCTATGTATAACATTTTTCCCTTTGACTCCTCCACATTATGTCAGTCTCTGTTTTTCTACCTTTTATTGCTAAGGTTCTCCATTTTCATAAATATTCTTTAATGACTCGGACTGGTGATTGGCAGGTCAACATCTCAGACCACCCACCATTTTACATCTATAAATGAACTGTTAAAATCGCAATTTCTTTCTTTCTGATATATTTCAAAGTGTTTGGTCAGTCAAGGACAACATTTTATTTCTTGCGTGTTATAGCCTTTAGAAAAATAAAACAAAAAAAAAAAAAAACTGGAATCAATCTTTGTCTGAATCAGCAAGTCAGACCTCAAAGAAAGACGGAAATTGGAAGCAGTCAAGAAATGCCTGATTGATGCATCTCTAGTTCCAGGGTGGCAAAATAGTCTCAGAATCACTGATGAATCTGGAAGTGAGAGTCAATATTTTGAAATGAATAGAATGTGTCATCTGTTTTTTATTTTTTTTTTAAAAGATTTTGTACTTTTTTAAAAACGATAGCATTTGAGAACCAAAAGACATGCATTTTTTTTTTTAGGTTAAGCTGCATCAAATGGTGCCAATACATTTTTTGGCGTTTACATACTTTTTGTTAGTATGGCAAAAATGCAACTTCCCTTCCCCACAGCGTGACCCTTCGCTCCAACATCTGCTCCCCTGATCCGATATTTCAGGCCCTTATTATTGAAGGTGACAGAGCTCAGCTACCTCTGTTGTTCTTGTTTGTTGCTTGACTGGCTTTAATATCCTCGGCTTTCAGACTGGTGCTGCATGTGCATGTGTCAGAGGTGTTAGCTTTAGTTTAAAAAAAAAAAAAAAAGAAAAAGCAAGGCTTTCAAATAACTTGTTAGGGAATAATGAAGCAATTAGTTGGCTCAAAGTGGAAAAACTCCCCCCCTTTCGCCCCCACCCACCTCTATCCTCTCCCCTCTCTGTCGGCCTGCATACACTCAGAGAAGTGCGAAATCTTGCGCGTTGTGCCAAGTGCCTGTGATGCATAATTACAGAGGGGTGCTTGATTTGGCATGTCTTCCTCCTCATCTGGTGGCCTGCTGCTTAAGGCACATTCCCCCATTGTAATTAGGCACCTGATAATAAGCATACATTCTTGTACATGCGCTTTGTGGGCGGACTGCTGAATGGGTCTGTGAACAAGAGAGGGCGCTGCTCGTCTGTTGTTTGGGAGATATCCCTCTGAATGCACTGTATAAAGTTTTTTTGTCAAACCTCTTTCATAATAATTGTGATAGACAGACAGATAGTTAGACTGACGCTTTTAATATTTTAATACTTGCTTAAAAGTTGGTATTTTTAAAAGGTACTTTTAATCTTACAAACTAGCCTTATGTTTTAATATAACAAATTTAAGCTATGCCTATGTCCCCATGCGCTCAGTCAGCTTCAGATCAAAAGGATGCTGCAGATGTGTTTTTTGACCTGTGAGCAGGTAGCTGGGGTCAGGAATAGCAGAAGCTTGAAATGGGCAGTAAGCTTAAGAACACACCAAGTCTGTTTGTTGCCAGTCCTGTTGGAGGCTTATTGAGCTTTTTTTTATTTCCCCAACAACTTGCAGTCATTCAAAAAAAAAAAAAAGTGCGGAAGTAATAAATTTGTTAAACAGTAACTGGTTCCCTGATCTGTGCACCTGGTGGGGCTAATTACATTTCCCCAGTCTCCCACTGTTGCCTCTCTATGGGGGGAATCCACTACCCCCCCAAAAACATTGTGCAGCTTAGAAATTCAGTGTGATTATATTTCTGCCATCGGTTTTGTTGCCATAAGCATTTCTTTTGTTGCTGCCCGGTTTTACTTTGCCTCTTGTTGATCACCACAGTTGCATAGATTCATTGCAACAGTGAACACCTGTTTCCTAATCTACATGTTTTTGCATATTGTTTTTGCTTACAAGGCCAAACAATACTTTGGTTTCCATAAAACCAAGCTAATTTGCTTTTATAGAGAATAGCTGCAGAAACTGCATAACCTTTTAGAGCTTTGTAAGACTGGAATTATTTTTGGGATTGTTTTATTGTGATAGATCTGCAGTGATATTCAATTTCAAAATTTTGAATGGAATTTTTAATTATTATCTCCTTTAATATTTTCTTTTTATACTTGTCAATGTTAATGTCAGACTCATAAGACTTTTCTAATGTTTGTAATATGAAGTTTAAAAACGGTACACAACAAAATAGCTTTTTTACGCGGTTAATAAAGCACTTAGAAAGATCCAACGGTGAGGGATTCTGCATTTACGCATGGGTTGTATAGGTTGCTGTGTGTGTCAAACTTATAATGAATCATTTTATTCCCTCCATGTTTCCCCAGAAACCACCAAAGAGTGGCTTTCACATGGAGCTTGTCTCCGTTTCATTTCCTTCTCAGAGGTCACATTGTAATGAATTACCTGTGCCACCACTCCTGGTAATGTTCCCTGCAGCTCACAGTCGCCATAAACATGTCACCATAATGCTCACCACTCACCTCTGCCCCACGGTGCATTTGACTGTCAGGGGTGGAGCAGCCAGATGCTGGTGGAAATGAGAGAGGGGACTGTGTGTCTGGTGTGCACACAAGAGTGAGGACGCTAGTCTGGTGGAGGATGTTTCTAATGAGAGGCTAGCAGGCGTCACTTCCGCCGCTTCCTGAGGAAGGTGTGCTGTGCGATCATTCTGATGTAGACCACCACAGAGACCCTTTTTGTTAAGTGTTACTGGATCATTTGGTCTGCACTTACACCCTACAGCCACAAACCCAATCACAATTAGTATGCAGTAATTTCAATTTCACTGTTGTATGAAACTGAAAAATCACACAATATACACACGCAGTGAAAAAAATGTAAAAGTCCTACCTTCAATTACTAAAAAGCATTTAGTAATTTTTTTATTAATGACCTGTGACCTCCTGTTTGTCTGGTGTGGAGTACATATGACTTGACAAGCAGGATTATTTCCTTCAACCTCTTCTCAAAAGAGGTTGAAGGAATGGAGGGTATTAGAACCTTCCATTCAAATACCACATTTATTATTAAAAGGCCTAAAGAAAAAACTGATCTCCTCAGCCCACTGTGAGCAATTTATTTCAAGGTTTTTGCATGCGTATTTGCAAAGGGTGACAATAATTGTTAAGGGGACGGGATGTCATCAGATAGAACAGAAAACACAAACAGAAAGTCATTGAAGTGGTGCAAAAAGGACCAGTCAAAATTTAGATAAAACTAGGACAATTATGGTTGAGGCCAGGTAGAAACAATCATTAATATCGCTTCATTAAGCACTCATGCATGAATTTATTGTCAAATGCGAATGACCCATCCGCAGCATAAATAAATGTTTGCAATAAATAATAAAAATCTGCTTTAGATTAAAATTGCTGCTCTGTTGGGTGTCATTATATATTTTCTTTATGTAAGCCCTACAACATCAGCACATATGTGTAGACATAAGTAGAGATTACACTGACTTACACTAACTCTTTGTTTCCCAGAAGCCTTTTAATCATTGCCCACCATGGTGGACCACCTGTGTAGTTTGATTAGAGGGGTTCCCATCTCCAATTGAGGCACCTTCCTCCTGATCCTTGACTCATGGTGGCCCTAAAAGAGCACTAGAGGCTGCGGGGGGGATGTGGTCCCTGCAGGCCTTCTTTTGCAGTCCCCACCTGAGGCTTTTGTGATTTACAGTGTGTGGGAATGGACCGATCCACTGCTGTTTGAGCTGGCCGCCAATCCACAGCTTGAGACTCATTAGGGATTTTTGGAGGGATTTCTTGTGCACTCTTGCACACACGCATGCCATTACTGCAAAGCTCTGAGCAGTCTCAGGGTTGCCTCTGGCTTTTGGCATGGGACTAGTGTCATAATGAATGCGTGCCTCCAACTCTTTGTTTTCATGACATCGTTGGAAAGTAGAGTAAAATGTGCTGTCCTTCACACCAGGGATAAATCCACTATTAATGAAACGCTTGCACATGGCCTTCAGAGAACCATCTGTAGTCTTAGGTTAAGACCTGTATAGTTTCAAGAAACTGCAATTACAAATTTGAAAGTTCTTCAATGCCAGCACAAACATTGCTATAATAATGGCCTCAAAAAACTTGTACCATGCTAATAGACAGATGAGGGTTTTTTTCTCAAAAGCTGGGTTCAATCCCAGTCGCTAAACCCTGGCAGGACTACTATTTTACCTGGTATTATCAAGAAATCACTTAAATAGCGTATGCTAAACGATCTCAAAAAAACACCACCACATATCGCAATTTGAAAAATACAATACAGGGCAAAAAGGATTTCCACTGAAGAGCTCAAAGGCAGAAAACTACTTCTAACCAAAAATAATGCAAAGGCCCTTCTCACACTTCCTCTAAAAAATCTTAATGAGGCCTAATATTCTGTGTACTAGCGATACACTAATGGAAACTTGAAAGGTATGAATCCCATTAAATCTGGTGAGAAACTAGCAAAATTTCAGAAAAAGAGCATTTTACTGACAACTGTACACGTGGTTGTAGTAATGTGATGGTCTGGGATTGCTTTGCTGCTTCAACTTCCGAGTGACTTGTTATAATTGATCAGAGCATGATTAGATTTGCGGCCAGAAGACCCTGAAGAAGAACGTTCATCAATCAGATCATGACATTAAGCTTAAGCATGGATAATGATCCGAAACAATACCAATAAGTCCAAAATTTAACGCCTCATAGAAAAAAAAAAAAACTAAATGGTTTATTGAGTGTCCTAGTCAATGTTCAAATTTTACTCCTATTGATATTATGTAATATGACCTTCAGCGGGCTAGCTTAAAATTAGAGAAAAAAAAATACAATTTGGCATAGTTAAAGCAATTCTGCCAAAAAGAGTGATTTAATTACAACCTCTTTAAACAAAACCTTTTATTAGGTTTTTTTTTTTTTTTCTCATTGCAACTGTCATTACAGCGAGAGAAAATTATGCTAACAGTAAACAGAAATTGCAGTGTTATCAATGTTATAATTTCTTCTTAAATGAAGCTGAAGCTCATAATAGTTTAAAAATCAATGGCCTAATAAATGGCTCCTGGTAAATGAGCTGGATAAAACCAAGCAATGGACTGAACCCCATGGGGCTGAGCAGTCTTTCACAACACTGTCAGAGACGCAAGCAGGGAGGCTCAGCTGGGAAGTGGTACAAAGTGTTGTTTTATGGGATGTCTTTCTTCTCCCATAACAGAGGGAAGAGTGATTGAAGTCAGTCACGCTTCACCTCAGGGTGTGGAGATTGGCTATTGTTGTGCATTTAGCACCACTGAGTAGGATGAATGTGTGGAGCTGAGAAAGCGAAAACATACAATGTGTGGAGTGTGGTCATATGTGTGCAATTTGGTTTCTGCAGGGCTTCACTTTAAGAACCTAGAAATAGTGAGATGTCATTTACTTGATGTTCTATAATAAAACTGTGTGCTACAAGGGGAACAGAGAAGACTTTATAGTTAGGCCATGAAATCTCACTTTAAAAATTGGTGAATAGTGTTTCTAAATGTTCTGAAAACACCTCAATATGCATTATTTTATATGCTCAACAGTCTGTCAATCCAAAGAGGCTGGATTCTCTCACTGATACTTTAAATACCCATACCAGAGGAAATATAATGAGTTTGCTTTATACTTGTAAATTCGAGTTTACAAGGTAGAAGTCAGAAAAAAAGAAATAAATGTTCATTATGGTCATGGTCTTGACTGGGAAAGTCGGAGTTTGCCTATTAGTCCTGTGTTGAGTATTCACTCTGGCTGCCATTCTTAATGTTTCTGCTTAAACTATTTGTTAGCACTTCTGATGGTTTATATATTACTCCAGTCTCACACTTATGACTGCACACATATAGAACTAAGTGAAAACTACTGGCAAAAACTATAAACAAAGCACTTCTGATCAGCTGCATCTCATTAAACAAATGACCTTGTGAAATATCTTCAAATGGAGAGATATACTGTCATTATCTTGCATTGGTTATAGTAGTTTATACCAAAACAAATTGTCCCTCACATTGATTTCAGACATGTTAATGTGGTGTGTTATCTTATGAAATCAAATTTCATATAGATTGTAGTGATGGCCCACATAGAACTGTACATTCTACCTAGTTATTTATGTGTTTTTTTTGTGTTTGAACGCAGAAAATGGAGAGAATTTTACTTTTATCACCTGGTGTTGATAATTGTCAATACCAAAATGATTAGCAATCCATCTGTTTTGTAATTTTGCAACTGTTTTGTAACTTGTAGATTTGAGCTGGGAATGTCATCACATGAGTTGGGAGCATTTTGATCGAAGGTCAGAAAGCTGACTCTGGGTCAGAATAGTTTTAATTCTAAATGCTATTCCCAATACAAACCACTACTATATTTCTCTCTGTTCTATGCTTTCATACACAAACCAGAACATGATTACACATACTAGTTCGACAAAGGTCTTAGTTTAGAGTATGTACTGCTTTCTACATGCTTGCAGCCATTGTAGATACTGAAGTTGGGGTTGCTCAGCAATCTCTGATTTTTCTCCTCAGAATTTGGACTTCAGGGACGGTTTTTTGTTGGCGTCCGAATTGGGAACTCAGAAAATCTGACATCTGAGTACAAAGAGAACGCACTGTTTTCAATTCAGAAAGTGAAACTGATTGAGATAAATGTTAAACATTTATTTCTGTCACTTTTTATGATCATGATTTACAGAAAAAAAAAAAAGGTTTTTCAGAAGATTAAAATAAAATGTAGGGCCAATAGAGACTAATGTAGTATTTACGTACATAGTGTGGAGTATTTGGTTGGGGCTCCTTTTACATGAATTACGACATCTGAGTGGTGTGGCATGAAATTAATCAGAGACTGGGTTACTTTAATAGGATCTTTCAGCTTGTTTGCAGTTTTTTGGGGGATCTGATGTCTCTCATTTTCATGTGTTTATGCCAGGCCAGATTGCTGTCCACACAATCACAGTGATGGCATGGTCATTGAACCAGCCTGCCTTTGACAGTGGGAGAAGGTTCAAAGTCCAGCTAGGTCATTCCCATAAAGGGTGCAGTTTTAACTGTTGCCTCTGCACATATTTCTTCACACATTTTCCTTCCATGCAACTTTCCAATGATTGTTCAAAGATCCCAGATCAACCAATCAGCTTATTTTGCAATTATCTTTTGTGGGGAACAAGGCTGTATAGGAAAGACTGTCTTTCCTGTGATTGGCTACGCCAAAATTTGTTAAATGCTGTAGTGTGAAACCTTATGTATGCCTTAATCATCATATTTGGGTGTATGGAACATTTCATTTGTGAATGTACTTTTTTAATATGATTAGATAATATTTTAAGCGTTAAAGGCTAAGAAAAAGAAAAAGGCAAAAAAAAATCTAAAAATGCTAGATTTCAAATCCACTGTGTTTACACTGCAAAACAACATTTTAAAAAGTATTTTTTAGTCTAGTTTCTTGTCCAAATATCTTATCATACTTTAAATAAATCAAAACTAATTCACAAGTAACTTTTGAACTTGTGATTTTTTTTTTTTTATGTTAGCTTAAGTTGAAGGCCTACAACATTTGGTGAATATTTAGTTCATTTTGTTCAACTCCTTCCAATATTTCTGTTTCTCTATCTGCCTAGAAACAGACCCCTGTTTTTTGGAGAAGCAGGAACAGCAGCAGCCGACATATATTGCTCTCAGCTACATCAATAGGTAAGGGCAATTTTTTTAATCTTCAAACCCTGCTTCTAGAAATTCATGAATTAATCTGATTTAACCTCAGATTAATTTTATTACGAGACTTCTTCTGAATCAGCTGCTTCTGTTTTATATTATGCGGGAGACTCATTAAGTGTTGCTGACAGTTTCATTTGTCATCTGGAGGACTGCTTAGATTAATTTCTGTGGCGTTGTGTTTTTTTTTACTGCTCTGAGATCATCCCAGCTGCCTTTGATATGGGGCTCAAACAGAGCTTTTATTGGCCTTCCACAGTTCGCCAGAGTACGACAAAGTGTCCCACTGTCTCCCTGCTTTTACAAACGCATCTTCATGTGGCTGATACTTAATTTGCTAATTCCACTTTTCCTTTACCAGTGTCTGTGTTAATGCTTCTATCTTATTATACCAATTTACCAAAGACTTTACTACTCCAATAAAATGTTTTTTCATGGAAATGTGGCCAGTGGTGTTTTTTCCAACCATGCGTTCTACAACTGAAGGGCTCCAAGTTAATTAGTGAAGACAGTGTGAAATGACCTTCTTTTCATAATTTTGTTTTCTCTTTCTTTTTAACAAACACTAAGCAGCTTTGTGATCCACAATGCCAGGTTCATGACGGACGCTGCGAGGCGAGAACACGAGGCCCTGAAGAAAAAGGTGCAGCCTAAGCTCTCTCTGACAGCCACGTTGTCGCGCACCAACGTCTCCACACCACCCCGTCACACCAGTGGAAACCTCACCCCTCCTGTCACCCCACCGATCACCCCATCCTCTTCCTTCCGCAGCAGTACACCAACAGGTACCCGTCGTTCTCATTTCTAGTGAGATGAGCAGTTTCACATCACAGCAGCAAATAAATATCGTCTTTGTTTTTTTTTGCTTAAAGTAGAGGTGCACTGATCAGAATTTCTTGGTGGATTCTCGGATGCCTTTTTTTGTTTGTTTTCTGTCTTTAAGAATTATTACACAAGAATATACAGTATGAGAACGGAATTCATCTCTCTTTTTTTGAGCTTTCACACATTATTGAGAACACATTCATTGTTTATGTTAGGAACAGAGGCAATGATGCGTGAAAGTATTTGCTATAAATCAAAGATTTACCATTTTAAGTCTGACAAAATAATGTCAGAATTCACATTTAAGACTATGTTTAGCATTTTCTCATAGCTATTAGCTCAGTTAGTGGGGCCAGCATAAATACAACCTCAGTCTCTTTGTGTGTTCTCACCATCATCTAGATCCTATCTTTAACTCTGAGGTTTCTTATGCGCTGCCAACCTTTCCAAAGCTAGCATGTTCAACAGAAGACAGTGGCTGAAAGCTCAACAGGATAAAACAGTGCAACTTCCTGTTACCTGCTAAAAGTCTTGCTCTCTATCTCCCATTCTGAGTCTGATTGAGGTGCAGAAATGACAGCTTACTTTAATTAAGCTTTTTACACTGTGCGTTTCCTCTACCGCTGTACCTGACAGAGGACTGAATCAAATTGAACTCTTAACAATTCCTATGCAAGACCACTTTTTGTTGAAAAATGATGATAAACTGATCCTACCCATTGTGAGTTTTATAATGTAATGTAGAATGATTTCATTAGGGATGATCTAATAAGGACTTTTTTTTTAGAGACAGGATTAGCAACGAGCGCATTAAGCAGAGCAGTACACATGAGGGTACTCTGGAGGAGATGGGAAAGAAGGTGATCTGCTCAGATGGGACTAAAACTGAACTTTTTCGGTCTACCTACAGAATCCAAGGCAATACGTTTTTGCAGGTTGTAAAAGACTTGAGACTGAGTGGGAGGTTTATGTTCTAGCAGCACAACGACAAAACAAAGATCCAGAGCTGCAAAGAAATGGGTTGAAATTTTGCATGGTCCTGTATTTGAATGGCCGAGATTTGACATTTTGTTCACATGCGCTCTCTGTCCAATTTTAGTCAGCAGGTATTAGCGTACTTAAAAGAAAAACTACGCTACAAATATTTTAAAACACAGAGGCTGAATATATATGTGAGCCACACTTTTCAGACTTATTTTTGTCAAAGACAAATTGAAAGCCGTTTATTTTTTCCTTCAACTTCTACAGGAAACTTTTTTTTTTTCCATACAGCTTTGTAGTATTTTCCCACATACTCGAAGAGACAACAACAATAATGAATACATAAAACAAAAAGAAGTTTCTCAACCCAAGATTCTTTCCCATAATTGGCTGGTTTCAGTGCTTCTTAAAATCTGGGTATTGTAATTCAGGAAGAGGCGAGTATGGGAACTGCTGCTGAGAAAGGTCTGTGTTTGTCAGACGGAAAGCCCAAGGGTTAAGATCTAATTGCCACAAGGAAGGCAAAAGGCATAAATCAGAGCATCTTCGTTTGGATGCTGTGAATCTGAATTAAATGTTAGTACTTTCTGTTGTTTTTCTTCCCACAGGTAGTGAGTGTGACGATGAGGATGTAGAGTTTGAGGCGTCTGACAGTGACGAGTCGTGGACCACAGAGAGCGCCATCAGCTCTGAGTCTATCCTAAGCTCTATGTGCATGAATGGAGGAGATGAGAAGCCTTTCGCCTGTCCTGTTCCCGGCTGTAAGAAAAGATACAAGGTGTGTTTCGTCTGTGATTTATCAGATCTTAAAATTGCATTTTAGTCATCTGTAGCCATTTTAGTTTTCGCTTAATTTGTGTCTACTAAATCTTACAACACTCTGTCTATGTCCTTTTACACACACAACAAAAATTGTTACACCCAAGGGAATTATTTATCCTACTGGAAAAAAAAACTTTTCCTGTTTTTTCACATGGCTAAATTGAGATCTGGTTGGATTTCATCTTCCTATAACATTATAGGCATTTCTTTATATTGGCATGTCAGTCATTTTTGTCATTGTTAGTATCATTCAGCAGACTTTTTATTTTGTTTTTTGTTGTAAATAAAAGGTTGTTGAGTAAATATTGTCATCATAGTTTCAGTCGTTTCAGTAGTTACTGGGATCGTTGTCTGAGTGGAAAACACATTTGTGCCCAAGCTTACCCTGGTAAAAACCAGCCCTTTGTTCTACTCTTTGGCTTCGTAACAACAATCTGGACTCTCAGCTATTGAGAAACAATTGCTTGCTGGGGCTCTAGACTCTGTTGAAGTTTTAAGTTTTACCCAGTCGCTAACGTTGGCCGTGACATGCAATGCTCCAGCTCGTTGAAGATTACTGGAAATTGCATGCGCTGTAAACAACCCCATGGAGAGTCGGGCCACAACATCTTTGGCCAGCAATAAAATGTCTTAAACATTCCTCTTGCTCTGACTTTAATTGCTCAATACTTAGAAGTGTATCCAACACGAACTGGATGGCTCTGTTCACTTCCTCCGTTGCCATTGCCAAACTACAACCCTATATAAGAGGATTGCAATTCTAAAACAGAACAGAAGCTAAATGTCCTCATTTATAACTCCATCTCTTCAGTGATTGAAGTCGAAATTCAACCAGAGAAATCAAGCTAAATGGAAGAAATTCCAAATGGAACACTGAAGGGAGATGAGAATCAAGTGAAATTGCGTAGGAAGGCAATTGCAACGCTAGTCCAAGTTTTATCTTCTTGGCAGATGTCTTGAGTTGTTGCTTTAATATTTTGAGAAAGTTTCTTCCTCATGTGAAGTACAACAGTCCCTCCAGAAGCAAAACACTCCCACAGCATGATGGTGCCACTCCCATACCTCACAGCAGGGATAGGTGGGATTTCAGGCTCGCAAGTTTCATCCTATATCCTATAAATATGTATATTTTATATATATATATATATATATATATATATATATATGCATATATACACGTATGTGTATGCGTGCATGCGTGTGCGTGTATGCATGTATGTATGTGAGAAAGAGAGAACTGGAGAGTGGAAAATGGGTTCTTTGTTGCACAGTACAACAACTTAAAGGCATACATCCAGTCCACCTCAGTGATATGGAGTTTTATAGGATTTTCCGCCCACATCTGGTGTGTGTGGTTGGGATAAATTCTGCACAGCCTGAGAAAATTGCTCTGCTGACGTGAATGACAGAGTTATAGGCAATGACTAAGGCTTAAGGCAGCAGGGATCTGTTTAGGAGCAGAACAAGCCTTCTGTTGACTGCAAACTTTTTTTGTCTCTAAATTATGCAACATAATACACAATACCTCATATGTTACATATTTGTGGATAATATCTGTTTTTGCCCACATTAGGCCTATAATTAGATGTCTGGGTTAACTATGTCTATTTTAGACAGTTTAGCTTAATTGTTATTTTACTTTCTTGGTATGAAGAAATTGGTATGAAGCTCTGGAGGCAGATCTCTGGCCCCAACACACTACAATGCCAAAAGTAGTCAAACCTCTAGAAGTTGTTCATATGTTGTGCCGCAACAGCCAGAAGTTTGAACGTGACACATAATCGTGCATCTTTGTGTAGTGGAAGGAAAATAATATGTGTTTTTTATACTTTATCTACTATTAAAGCTTTAAATAGTCAGCAACCTATTCAGGTGCTTTAAAACAGAAAGGCAGAGTCCGAGCACGTGAATTGTTCTCTTCATCTACTGCAGTTGTAAAAGTTCCAGAATGCAGTCTGTCATGTATAATATTTAATGTAAACTATTGTCTTTTTCAAATTTCTTGTCTCACAACAGAATGTGAACGGCATCAAGTATCATGCCAAGAACGGACACCGGACCCAGATCAGGGTGCGCAAACCTTTTAAATGTCGCTGTGGGAAGAGTTACAAGACATCTCAGGGTCTCCGGCACCACACCATCAACTTTCATCCACCCATCTCTACTGACAGCTTCCGTAAGAAGCAGCAGTAGAGGAGGAGTCAATGACCAGCACTTTCCCTCAGGCCATGTAAACATCCATCTAAAGTTCACATCACCAGCAGCGCCGCTCGCTGCCTCCAGTTTCATTTTCCCTTCATTTCACTTTGCTATAGCACTAGACTGTTTTATTTGCACAATATATATGTATTATTCAACCTTAATCCCCATGCAAATTGCCATATTTATGTCATCCACATTTTGTATTTTTGCACATTTTAGATATGTTTTTATCCCACCTTTGTTCCCTTGGCTTATGGTGCTTATTGTTGATAATGTAGACTTGAGAAGTAGCCAGGAGACGATTAGTTTTACAAATGCATTGTCCTTTATATACTGAATACATGGACAGATTCCTGTGTTTTCTGTTGAAAGGAAACACCATTACTCACTCTGTCATAGCCTTTGAGCTTGAAATGGGAGAGAGGCAAATGAAGAAACTGAATGTAGCCTGACTGGGAATAATGAGTCATTTGTCTTAAACACAGTTACTTTTCCATTCATAGGACATGCATAACATCTCTTTTGTGGGAACACCAAAGGATAATCTCAGGTGATTTTTCTGCAAGCATTTCAGCTCCACTTTTGCCTGATCATTTTAAATGAGTCCATGCTGCTCAGTGGGATCATGAGAACATTTTGAGTAGCAGTTCTTTGTGTCTTGGGTAACTTTCTTTAAGACTAAGCAGCTGACCTTCCTAATTTCACAGTAAGGTATTGAAGCACTTTAGAAAAACGAGTAAACAAGTCCAATTCTTCAGGCCTCAGTATTGTGACATTTCTGAATGTATAGCAGTTGCCTTGAATCGTATCCCATTCCAAAAACACCCAAACAGTATGTCTATGAATGTCTTTAGTTTGAGAGTCATCGAGCAGTTTAGGTTTATGCCCAACCACTTAGTTTTCACTGCTTGAGTTGCAAGTAATAGGAAGAAACAATGAAATGGCTCCGTTGCTGTACATTCAGCTTCTATTTTGTGCCATAATAAGAGTGAAGCATTCAGAAAAATCTGCCAAAGTACCAACAATAGCAATCAGCTGCAAAAACAAAGGAATTAAATAGACAATAATGTCATCTACCTTTAGGATTGCTATGGTTTATTTTACCAGATCTTTTTTGTTGTTGTTGTTGCAAGAAAACAACGATGCAAAATCTGACATCATTCTGTGACTATTAAAAACCTGGGCCTGCAAAATTATTTTCTCAAACATGCAGGTCCAGTCCATGTCTCTCAGCAAGTTGCAACTCAAATCTGGCTGGGCATTATTTTGTTTTTTGTTGTAAATAAAAGGTTGTTGAGTAAATATTGTCATCATAGTTTCAGTCGTTGAAAGGAACGCTGCTTTGTAACTAATTTGGCTGCATGATTGGGATCGTGGTTGGGCAGATTTTGTTGAGTTCATTTAAATTTGTCGGTTTCCAGGCATGAAGTCGAAGTTACAGTTGAGTTGAGGTCGAAGGCCAAAAAGCTTGGCGTTAGTTCACTTCGCCGTTATATTTTTCCCCACTAATAGTTCTTGGGTATTTGCCTATTAAATGCCTGCAAAATGTGTTTCTCTTTAGCGTTTTCTTTGGTATACAACTAAATAAACTGGAGCATTACTGTTTTATTGATTAGCTGCAAGAAAATCCCTAAAGATTAGCGTCAAATGTTGTGTGCAGAACATTGTGTAATTTCTTGCGCTACATGCTCCTTTGAAATTATATGGTTTTTAAAAAGGCAAACAAATCTCTACAAATAATCAGACACAAGGTGAAGACTGAAACAAAAGAATAACAGAAGCAATTGCTTTGAACCGTTTTGAAAGTGTAAAAGAAAAATGAATCTCATTAGAAGAAAATTATGAGTAAATGAGGGGTTGACGTTTGTTTAGTGTAGCATAACTTTGCCTTCAGAGTGAACTAACAAACTCTCTGACACTGGCTTTTGAGCTGGGCTCTTCTAACAAGCTCAGAAGGTCTCCTTCCTTTATGTCTTTCATTTTCAGGACAGTTTATCACTTCAGCACGCTCCTTAAACGAGCTCGGCCTCAAAGGAGCTGCCATTTTTGGCAAGTGTTTGTGTTTTCCTCGTTTTTGAGGTGAAAGTATTTGTTTGTGCTGCTGAACTGTCCGCCGACAGTCATCCTACGTGTTCATCCAATCATGCTGTCATTTCTACACATTTCTATTTTCGTATAGGACAGAGTGTGAATAAATTGACATTTAGTTTGTGCTGTGCGCCCAAACCTTCTTGGTGCCACTGGATTACAATCTGCACATCCTAAATAAGAAAGAGAGATCTGTAACATATGAAAGAACTGCGGCTGTGCTGTAGTGCTGTGAGTGTGTAAATAGTATACAGTGAATGTATCATCATCCTTTAAAGTGTCAAATTTATTTTTGTGTTTTTGTAAAGCAAACAAAAAAAAGCATATGTACTGTATTTCTGCTGCTTCATGAAAACTTGGTATATTTTACAATAAAAGTTCACCTGTTCCTCCGACTCCTGCTCATTAATTATCAGACGGTGCAATTTCAAAGTAATTTTATTAGTTTATTTAGATACATGAAACTCACTAAACTAATGAAACATCTTAATGAATGAAATAACGTAATAGCTTAAAAGAGAAAGAAGGAAAATGAACAAAAGCTGAGCATGCACTGATTAGCTGTTGATATGAAAATAAGAGACAATCAGAATAACAAAACAAAAAAGGAAACCTAGCTAAATAAAATCTACATATTACACAAAGTATTAAGGCGGTCACAATATTGCCTTAAATTTTTCTAAAATAGATGATCTGATGATATACTGTATATTCTTGTATGGGTATAGTTACTTAAGATTTCTCCCTGACTGAATATAGTGCACCGAGGCTGCTTTCTATGACGGCTGACCGATGACCTGTACAGCAATGATGAAGGGGGGGAAGCATATGTTCGCATGTGTTAAATGTAAGTTTGGTAAACACGTCTCTTTTTCCCTGACTCGTTACATCCTGCAGCGTTACAAATCTTGAGAAAACCCATATCCATTCGAAATCAGTAAGAATTATAGGGTAAAACAGTCTTCTCTTTCCAAATCCTAAAAGAAGGGAAACATTTAAAACTGTAATCCAAAAAAATATTAATTTGCAACTGATTTAAAAGCCCTGTGATACACGCTAAATAATAACATTGTCATTTTTTTTCCAAACGTCACCTCCGAGTGGATCTCCAAGTTAAAAGAAAGCAAAAGTTAGGATAGCTCTACAGAGAGGAGCCGAACACCACTACATGCAGAAGAGAGCTTAAAGTGATTCTTTTTCAGTGGATGGCAGAAAGTCTGCAGACTCCATTGGTTTTCTGTTTCTTTAGTCGAAGTTGAGCGGGTGCCCGTCGAAGTGAGTGAGCACGTGGTTCTCGAACACCTTCTGGTCGCAGTCCAGGGGGAACTGCTCGCTGCACATGGGGCAGATCTTCCAGTGGCTCTCCACGTGTTCCTCGAACTTGCTCTGGTCGTAGTTGGGCGGGAAGATGACCTCGCAGAGCGGACAGCGTTTCATGTCCATGCTGTGGGCGGCGGGGGAGAGGGAGGAAAATAAAAAGACAGCAGGAGAAGCACAGAGGAAGAGAGCGCTTGTGTTAATGGAAGTCGAGCAACAAACAGGAGCGCCGGCTAATGAGGAGCGTGTGTTTGATGCGGTGTGGGTGGCCTGCTCATCGACAACGGTAACACAAAGGGAGGCTATGTTACAGAAGCCGAGTGAGTCTAGGGCATGGCTAACACTAAAGCTTAGTGGGAGAAGGTTTGTTACCTGGAGTCAAAGCAGAAGGGGGTTTGTCCGTCATTCACAAATGAGCTGCGTGTTTCTGTTCCTAGCGGCTGTTCGTTGGTGTTAACCTTGGAAGGGGAAAAAAAAAAACATAAATATGAAAAGAAACAATCAAAAGCAATAAATAAAATGCCTACAAAATCACTGCTGGACACTAGAGTCACTTCCAACGTCATGATGCAGCCACAAACTACTGCGTTTTGTTAGGATGTTTTACGAGAAACCAACATGGAGCAGTTCACATTTCTGAAGTAAAAAAAAAAAGATACATGCTTTTCAGTCAGTCCAGTCTAGCCAGTAGAATCAATTTTCCTCAAAATCGCCATTTCAAGGGTTTTAAAGAATGTCTCAAGTTTTTGTGAATTCCTCTTTGCAAATTAGAGCCTGAGTTCTGCCAAGAGACCAGCTGTGAACGTTGTTTTTCAACTTTTGTCAAACATTCTCAGACAAATTTAGATCTGGACTTTTATTAAGTTACCCTCAACTCAATAATAACCGGAACATCATTAACTGTAGTCCATATTCCAACTTTTCATTAATTTCCTTTATTCTGCTTCTACAATGTTATGTTTTGATCATCTAAAGCTCTTTGAATTGCCTTGTTGCTAACATATGCTACACATTTAAACTTGCCTTGCATGTAGGCAAATATGTTTTATCTTTTGGTCTCATCTGACCAAACTCCATCAGTTTGCCGAGACTCTTCCACAACTTGTGCCAAACTACAACCGGGACATCATCTTTTTGCGGATTTCTTTCAACAACTGGAAAGAAACCAACACTGTACTACTTTCCTTCCTCTTCACAGTCATTTATCATTTTGGCTCGGTTTATTCCATAAAATCCTATAACACATATTGAGGTTTGTAGCTGTAATGACACAGATTACATTTTTGCAAGTGTGGTAGGCAACTACTGGGATGAAACCTGAATTAGGTTTTTGACCTAAAGTGCCATGCAGAGGACTTGGACCTCTGCTTTTCATGTAAATCCTGACAAAGCGGTATTGCGTGGCTAAAACAGACAAGAAGCTCACAT
This sequence comes from Brachyrhaphis roseni, assembly GCA_903066815.1. NCBI lineage: Eukaryota > Metazoa > Chordata > Actinopteri > Cyprinodontiformes > Poeciliidae > Brachyrhaphis > Brachyrhaphis roseni. The sequence goes on from CAEFZY010061590.1 coordinate 21,015, forward strand.
TGTTGTTTTCCTCTGTCTCTTCGTGTCCTTCTGGCCGGCTGAGGTTGCGGGAGGGCTGGATGCAGACCACGTTGCTGTCCCAGGAGGGTGGGCCTACGGGGGGCAGCTTCAGAGGCTGATCATCTGAGAACTCCTCCTCTGTCTCATCTGCAGACATAATTCAACCACTTTAAAAAATAAATTCAGCCACTTTAAAAAGATAAATCCCACATACTTTTTTAAAAAAGAAATATCCACCTTTAGAGTCTGAGATGGAATAAGGGTTCCCAAAGTGTAGTTTGCTTGGACTCTGAGAGACCAGCAGTGGGGTCGGGGTGTCCTGGGCGTAAGGGACGGGGTACTGAAGAATTAAAGGCACACTGGTCTGGAGGTTCTCCAAACTGGTTTTCTCACTGGCCCCTTGATCGCCCTTCTTGCCGCTGCTCTTCTGGAGCTCCTAGGGAAAACAAAAGCAGAATTTAAACTATTTTGCACCAACAAAACAATAGTGATGTGTCATTTTTATTTTCTGCCCAGAAGCCACCAAGCTGTCTTGGGAGTATGATACAAGGGACCTTGTTTTTGGTTTTTTTTTCTTCAAAAGCAAAGCTTAGTTAGCAGCTTTATTAAAGAAAACAAAATCTACTTTTTTTATAATTAGAACAGTTTTGTAATTAATGAGGTCAAGCTAATTGACAGTCTAAACCGCAAATGGGGTGATCCCACCTCTTTGAACTGTACCAGCATTAGTGGTATTAGGCCTGCCAGGACCTTACTGTGGAGCAAAGCAATGAAACAGACAAGATTTAATTTGCTTCTACAATTAGTGGTATTTTAAACCCAGACGAAATGGCAGAGAGAAAATTGTGTATTTTAGGGAATGTTTGGAGTGGCGGGAGTCTATAAAAGAGAAAATGAAAGCTGTTACTAACCCCCTCCAGTTTTTCCTTCTCCTTCACAACGAGTGCAAACGTGTCCCTCAGCTCCTTCAGCTCCCGACCCTTCTCAGCTACTTGACTCTGAGGTAAACAATGGACATAAAACCAAAAGGAATGAAAAGACCATCTTTTCTTACACTTAATGCGCTCCTGACTGAAAAATGTCTCGCTGAAATACAGGCAGGCTTCGGTATGTGACATTAATTGATCACAAGCATAAACGGCTTCCTTTGGCTGCGGCCTGATTTACGTTCGATACTCCTCAAAGCAAAACAACCTGCTTGGATTCTCCTGAGACACTAAGCAAATATCCGCCTGACCCGAGCCAAACACAGCATTAGCAGTGCGACTAAAAAGGATTCCTCCGAGCCAAACCTCGCTTGTCTCCAGAGCCTGACATAAACAGCAGTAAAACGCCGTTTAACAGATAGGCCAGCTCATAAACAACACTGTCAGAACAACTATGTTCAGGGGGGAAAGAAAGCATCAAAGTCTCGATCCTTGAGCAAGACCAGCCATAGACGCCGATAAAAACAGTCGAGTCTGAAGACCGAACTGCTTTGAAGGCACCAGCGCCGCGCTCGGAGCCTGACCTTATAACGGTCCTCTGCGGCAGCCAGATGCAACTTTAGACTCTCGTTGGTCTTCAACTGCTCCTTTAATTTCAGCTCCGTCTTGGCCAGCTCGTCTGCGAACAAGCTGCTGCGCTCCTTTTCCTCCTAAAAGGCAACAGACACTCATCACCCTGTTTTCGTCACACTTTGTCCTCTCAGGATTAGAGGGCCATTGCATGTTTTGCACAGAACGCAGACACATTGCTTACTATCAGCATCTGCTTGCATTTCCTGTATCTGTCGTTTCTGTCTGAAGCTTCTCTGCTGATGCCTTTGAGCTTCTCTTGGATGATGGCCTCCAACATGGGGTCAGCAGAACCTGGGCTACCTGTAGAGACGAGAACACAACCAAAATAAGTAGATCGCCGCATTTATCACGGTTTAAACTAAAATGACTGCTTTTATGACTGAAAAGGGGCTGGGGGAGAAAAATCAAAGGACATAAACTAAGACAGTCATCTGCTGTGGTCTTTTCTAAGACATTTAGAGTTTCTATGATAAAACCCATCTACTTCTTCCATACAACAGGACAGAACTGGACATAAATACCCGGCACCGATGTGTCTGGACTCCCTGATGCAGGGATTGCGGCGGCCTCTTGTGCTGTGCTTTTCTTCACTTCCTATGAACAGCAACACAAATGAATGTTAAAAGAAGGCAGAGCGTAACATAACATCTAATGTGAGTTGGGTTTATGGATAAAGCTCGGCGGCTGGTGTCTGCTGGAACCCACCCCCTGCTGTTCAGACAGTTTGAGGACTTGTTTTTGCAGTCGCTGGCATTCCTTGTACTTCTCCTTGTAGTGCTCTGCAGCCATGAGCAGCCGCAGCTTCAGGTCCTCCACCTCTCTCTGCAGCTCGGCTACAACGGCCGGGTCTGTGCTTGCTTCCTCCTCCGATTTGGCCTGTTTTTACAAAGACGGGAGAAGGAGGAGAAGAAGCAGAAGAAGAAGAAGAAAAAGAGTACCATTAAAACGACTGCATGAAAATAGGGTAGGAGTCGAAACTGGTCAGGAAATGCCTGATTGGCTAATTACTGAACGAAAGGCATCGTCTAAAATAATTGAAATGAAAGCCTGTGACGGAAACGTTCGTCCTCACCGCCTCCTTTTTGGCGTCTGCCTTCAACTGTTCGACTACCAGTTCCAGGTGGACACACTGGGCCTGAGCTTCGGCCTTGGCCTGGCGCAGGGCGTCCGCCTCGAGCTTCATGTGGTAGAGCTCAGACATGGTGCGATCTCGGGCGCTGGAGGCATCCCTCAGTTCGGCGGCCAGCAGAGAGGACTGCTGCTGGTTGGCCTGGAGCTGATCCTCTTTCTGCCGCAGCTGCTCCTTCAGGGCCTTCATGTCACCCTGGTACAACCACATGTTATTGTCACATTAGACTTTTACGTCTAGCAGAAGTCTTAAAGTCTCTATAGTAGTTAAACATTAAAAGGCATCATCTTCTACTGTTTATGCTAATTTAAAACTTGGTAAAAAAAAAAAAAAAAAAAAAAAAAAACAGTCCAGTAATTCGTACCAAAGGAGAAACTTTGGCCAGGATTTCTTTATACTGTTTTTCCTTCTCTGTGAGGCATGCCTGCAGGCGTCCCACCTCTTCTTTGAACTGGGCAATGGTGTTTTCCTTGTTTACATCCACGGACTTGAGCATCTGCAGCTCCGCACTCAGCTTAGTGTTTTCCAGCTCCCGGTTTTTCAGGTGAATCTGATGCGAGCACAATGACAAATATAAAGAACAGAACACACACACGCAAAATAAGCGGTACCAGTTTTTATAACTTTTTAACCTTTGCCTCATTTATAAAAACACTAAAATTTAACATTTCAAAATTTCATGCTTTTCCAGACTGAAATTTCTGCAATTTTCGTGTAGCTTTTCTATTACACAGAATAAAAGCTTTAAACGGTTGGGTTTTATTACATGAGAGTTCAACAAATTACCAAACAACACAATGCCTAACTAGACTTCTGATTCACACCTTGTGAGTCTTTTCCAAACTCATGAATTTGCTTTGCTTCCCCATTTCTCTCTATGCTGTGGTTATCACAGCTGCTAGCACACCTTTTTCTACCACATTTTCTTTCCACTAAGCATCTCATAAAGGCGCTCGACTGAAGGACTCTTGGGGTGCTTTCACAACGGCCCTGTTCAATCGAACTTTGATCCATCGGCCGGTTCGTATGTGGAGGTGGGAATGCGTAATCGAACGCTGATGCAGACCAGAAAAAAGTGAAGTCTGAGCAGCCTAAAAACCCCGGTCTCAGTTCGTTTGAAGTGAATTCTGGTGCGGTTTGAATGCGCGTGTGAGACTGCGAGTGCAGACTGCAAGTGAGCATCTGCTTCACTGCGCCCCGTTGTTGTGTAGATCAAAATAAAAAATGTCTTTACTGGAATGAATGTTTTTATTGCTCTTAGGTAATATTGTAATTTCATGAGAAACTTCAATTTTGAGTTTCAAAAGCTAAACACCCTAATAATCAAAATTAGCATAAAAAAAACGCTGGAATACATAACTGTTTGAATTACTGAGATTAATTAACACGGACTATAATCTAATTTTAGACACTTTGTCTCATAAAATCTTGATTGGATTATCCTACTCCAAGTTAAGATTCTTTAACGGTACAGTTTGTGATTTGCTTGGCGTCTACGCCATGCCCAGTCTAATGGCCACAGCGCTAATTTAAACTCATGATTTAAGATCATCCAGAGACCTTTCCCAAAATGAACTAAGAAAGAAAAATGCTGACTTGGCCTGTTTTTTATTTTTCAATAAGTGCCCATTTATCTGTGTTCTGCTAGTTACTAAGATTAACTAAAATCGGAGTGAAAAGCCTTTTATTTCTTTTTAATTATTTTCAGAAATGCAAGGCTTAAGATTAAATCTTGGACACTCAGAGACTTCCTCCACGCTCTACTTTCTTCTGGTTAGACCTATTTGGGTTTTTCAAGACTGCGTCAAACCCCTGCTAATAAATCAAATGTTGTGACCTCATTAAAAAGAAACAGAGATTAAGATAGGTTTTTAAAATTGTCCTTCGGCAACATCCCCTGTGTGATGGTGCAAGCTAAATTAGATATGGGGGTTTTGGGCTCCATTTCTGTGGCGACACTACAGTATGTGGCCCTCCCACTTCCTGTGGAGCACCCACCACAACACAGGACGCACAAACACCAGACGGACCAGGAGACAGAATAAGGCATGCCCCGTTTAGACTCAAATGTTCCACTACACAAAATTATTCAAAGAGCACAAAGTGGAAAAACAGGAAAGAATTGGGGGGGAAAAAAAAAAAAGAAGAAGTTAACGAAGGATGCCTCTAAGTCTGGCATGTCTCAAATTACACAGCAAATGATTTAGAAGGTAAAGCTGTCACCAAGTGTTGTTTATTTTTTTAAACAAACCAGAAGGGTGATACAGATCTGACTGCAAAGTTACTTAAGCTCATTTTACGTAAATTTTGATATCGTTATTTCTAAAGTTCAACTTTAAAAATAATTAAACATCACCTTGTAAAGTTCCTTCTCATCTCTCTCATTCTTTACGTGAGATTCAAGAGCCTCTTTCTCTAGAGCGACTTTCTTCAATCGATCTTTAAGACTAGATAAAAGATAAAAAATTAGTTCATATTAATGCATAACGGCAAATTTTGGGGTGTATCCATTCCAAAAATCTGAATTCATCTTTAACAAGTCACCTGTCCAGCTCGGTTTCCTTTTGAAGTCCCTTCTGTGTGACTCCAATCAGATCCTCTTCCAACTGTACGATCCTGGCTGTGGCCTCCTCCAGTCGCCTCTTGACCTCTTCCTTCTCCTCCTGAAGGGCCTGAGACGAGTGCAGCACCTCCTGGGAAACAAACCACCAAATAAAAAGGAGGTTGGACACTTGAACTTGTTGATTTACACAATGGCTAATTGAAATCGTACTAATAAAAACTACGCTGGGTTTTGTGCCAAGAGATAGAGGATCTAAATGGGTTAAAATCTGAAATAACAGAGTCCTTTCCATGTCTGGCTTTGTCTCACAAGGTTTGGAAAATGCATGCACGGCATTAAAATTTACTGTTGTTGGAAGTCTAAATCATAAAGAAAGTCACAGCTCCATGTAGAGTTTTTTGAACTCTGAAGATGAATAATAAAAAAATAATAATAAATAAATTTTTTACAATTTGCTTATGAGAAGAGTTTCGGGATCTTTATATTCACACCACATAAAAATTTCATATAAAAGTAAAGCAATAAAATTAACAGCCACAAAATCTGTAATCATATTTACATCTGTAAAACCTTTAAAACCAGCAGATTTATGACACACAGCGGCACACCAGATTATTACTGACAATGCTCTTAAGACTTAATGTTACGCTATAAAAAGTGGAATGACAACCTTGATAATGCAGGCATTTCTATTTGTCAGAGTGTGATTTACTACTTTAGTGTATTGCTGGTTCGAGTTACTCTGCATGTTTGGGCTGCTTCACTAGGGGGTGCTAGCAGACTGTTTGGCCATAAATTTAAAAAAAAAGGTTAAAACAAGAAGAATCATGTTATAAATTATATTTTATAATCTATAATTACTTTAAAGCAAACTCCCAGATCAGATCAAAGCTAAAAGTGAAGATTTGGTTTCATTAAATTGATGGGAGTATTAAAAATACCGATCTGCATGGAGCTGGCAGGCCTAAGCAGAATAAACTTACTTGGATCTCTCTTCTCAGCTGGGCACAGGTCTCCTTTTCTTGCTCAAACTCCTTCTGCAGACTGTCCTTCTCTGCGTCAAGCTGCTCCTTCTCCTGCTGGATGAGGGCCATGCTTTTCAGCAGCTCATCTTTCTCTCTCTGAGCTTCTTCCACTTTTTGCTGCTCAAACAAGAAAAATGGTGAAAATGTTGCTCGCTTTTACGGCAACCAGATTAAATGAGCGGTTTTATGTGATCCTGTACCTCAAGCAAGCCAGCCTTGGTGGTGACAACCAGAATGTCAGAATTGCATTCGTCTTCAACAGTCAACAGCTCATCCTCGGAAGGGCTGTTTGCACGAAACTGGAAAGGCGTGCTAGCCCCCCGGATCTCCCCTTTGTGGGTCACATAGCAAAACTGGTAGAACTCCCCATCGTCATTGGGGACATAGTAACCTAGGGAAGTATTGCAAACAGTGATTAAAGAAGGATGCAAACGAATGTAGATTTAGTAAAGTAAAAGCCGATAAGAATTTGCTGCACTTAGCCATTTAGAATAGAAATGTGTATCAAGATGTTACTTTAAATCTAAAATCCCAATTAAGCATGTGTTATATTTATTTATATCTCATAGCTGAAGGGTTGTTTTACCATAAGAGGAAAAAATGTGCTGGTACTCTTGGGAAAGAAGCCAAGAGCCTTAAAACTTTCATTTATTTTATTAAAATAGCATAATTATACGCAAAAATAGAAAATGTTCCTTTATTTTTTTTTCCTTTATTGGTGCCTACGCTGTCTGTGCTTTGCTCTACTCACATTCTGACAGCAAGACAACACTTCATTTTGTCTTCTCCTGAAATGTTTCATAACATTTTTCTTTAAACCAGATTTAGATCATTCCAGAATCTGGTTCCTCTGAGTGTGATGCCAAATAAAGAGACAAACGCCAACAAAGTTCCCAGGGTGTTTGGACCATGAACAGCCCACAGACCCACAGAGTCTCCACCCTACCCAACCGCAGGACGACAAGCAGGTGTGGAGTGACAACGTCAACACCTCCAATAACATCTAAGGAAGTCTTCCCAAACTGTTCTTTCCTAAACAATAGTAGCTTAAATTATACAGGTAACCTTCCTAGTCTTCTTCTCAGAAATTTCTTGTTTACGCTGTAAATTCTGATGCTGGCTGGTTGCACAAACAACAACCTATGAAGTCGGCTAGTCCCGATAATAGTCAGCCAATGAGGGACTGTTACTACCTAGCTTAGCAAGTCAGAGGCAGATGGAGCTCTATCCCCATTACCATCGGTCCTGTCACAAGATGTCATCAGCCCAAAGCACATAGTTCTCGCGCAAATCCCAGAAGAGTTTAGTAAATTTCTGTTTTTAAGTTTGTATTGGTGGGGCAGTAAACGAGGACTTGATGAAACTTTAAAGCTTTAAAGATTTTTATCCTCCCTTGAGGGCAACATACATACACCCTTTTTTTTCATTACATAATCCAAGCTAGTGCCGCCTAGCTAACAGCAGGCAACTTAAGGCACTGTATCCTAAGATCCTTTATAAACACTATTATGAAAATCATAACTCCTGATAAAACTAGTCTCAACTTGTGTTAAAGTTCCCAATGGACACATTGGGGACTTTAAAAGAATATAGAATATAGATTATTTTTCAGCCCAGTAGTTTAAAAATGTACCATGTTACTTCACATATATACTCCAAGATAACAGGAGTTTATTAATACCTAGAGACCCTGATCAACTTGAATAAGTACAGATAAATCAACGTTTCAGCTACATTTATTCTAAAGGAATTTTTAGAAATAATTGATTAAACTGTTATTTTATAAGAAATTATGGATTTGTAACAGAGGAAATCTGTGTTTGCTATATAACAAATGTACTGTATATTGTAATGTAGCATTACTTAAAGCTAAATAGTGTGAGATTTTTCTACAATAAGGACTGATTAATATGACTTGTAGTCATCTCTGCCCACCAGGTATGTAACATTTTTTCTACATCTGTAGATCTGTTGAGATAGACTGGAATTTTAGTGCTCTTAATGGTTCAGTCCTGAACCCGTACAATCCTCTGAACAGCTCCTTCATATACCCTCATTAAAATGTGTTAGAATTACAGAAATCTAAAGCACGACCTTACCCTGAAAGATCACGGTTCTGTTGACTGCTGTGCCTTCCACGTAGTTCTCGGGGAGAGGCGACCACAAGAATGTGTAATAATCCCTCGCTGTGCTCCAACCAACCTGTGACACATTGAGGGGAATCCATTTAATCAGACGCTCCAACCACATCAGTGCATTATAATAACAATGGGAAACCAACAGGGGAGATTTTTTTACATGAATGTACAGGCACTTCCAAATTATCTCAAGCTGGTATATTGAAGTAATGAAGGGTTTTTAAATCTATGTTACCGTGGCAGCTAGGAACATGTCTACAATTGCAATTTGGTCCTCAAAGAGGAAAGACTACCATAACGCAACCACCTCCCGGAGGTTTCAGGATGCTCATCGTGAAAAAGCCCGAGTGCGGAACTGCAGCAACAACTCACTGTTAACAAGAAGAGGAAAATAGGTGAAAATTTTATACATAGGCAACTTGAAAATGAAAACCAAAATGTAATTATATGTATTTTATGTCTTGTTAACTGATGTCTGCTGAGGTGGGGGGAGGCGGGAGTGCAGAAAATACATCCACGACTTCAGACTGGTGCCATAAAAGTGTCAAACTGAATCAGTGTCACATTGAGAGGGCTGCTTTTAGGCGTGCACACATGCATCCGCAACAAATCCAGTAAAACCAGACTGCGACACCAGCCTTTGTCACAAAACCAAAGTCAGTCATTTGATGCAAACTTTGCCAAAATTTACAATTCATGCAAGCTGACATGACAGCAGATTTCGGTTTTAACTTTCTTTTCTTGACTGGCCATTTTATCTTCTCAGCTGTGTACAAACAGCCCGCAGCTACAGTGCAGTGTGTTCATGTGAGTCACGGATAGAAGGGCTCTGGAGTTCCCAAAAAAAAAAAGAAGAAAAAAAAGAGAAACCCCAATTGTTGCCTGTGCAGCTCCAGCCTCCAGCAGTTAAGAACAGGAAGCAATTAAAACATGTGCCTTGTTAGTGAGTGTCATTACTGAGGAGCTAGCTCTAACCGGTCCACTCATTAGAGCTGCATAGGTGGTGTTTGGGGAAAACTGAGAGGAACTTAAAGCATTCTGGTTGGAATATAAATAAGCAAAAACAGAGACATGGTGTTGAGCCATCTTAAACATGTTTAAATTAGTGACTGGGGGTAAAACTCAGTGAAGAGAACAAGCTTTATATTAAAGATGACTTTTTACTTTAAAAACTTTTTGCATTAAACCCGAGAGGATAATGCTGCAGGAGGTGAAACATTGTCAATGCGCCAGTAAGGCTGCATAGAACCAGGAGTGAGCTGTTAATGAATCACACAAAGAGGTCGTCCTTAGAGACAGTTTAATTATAAAGCTGAGTTTGCTTTCTCTGACGCCTTTCTTCAACAAGAATCTTTTATGAACCACAGAACCACCAGCAAGTTGCCGTGTGGTTAATGTTCACAGAGTCAAGAGTCAAAGTCTTTGTTTGTCTATAGGCAGACAAGAGCCAGCAAGTCATTTACTCACCACTAATAATATATTTAAGTTTTTTGGTTTTTCTTTTAAATCTATTTAGTAAACTTTTAAAATTGTACAAAAATTGTATTTCTTGTTAAAATGCAGGAGGGCATATTACACTTTTTTTTATAGTCCATCTATTATAATCCTATATAATAACAGGGAACAAGATAGAAAGCTGTAAAATACAATAAGAGACTGATCTAGAACAGTGACAAAACACTAACAAATCAATAGATTGAATTTTCAACGAAAACAACAGAGCCCAACTTGCTGCTGACTGACTCTTTGGACCCTAATGAAAGAGGCCGCCACCAAATGACTCGCGTCAATCACAGGATGTAAAAGGGTTTACAAACCTGTGCTCAGCATTCTGAACAGCTACTGGCTTAAAGATCAAACCTTGAACCTAGATCGAAACAGATTCAACCTAACATAACCCTTTTTTCCTGATCTTTGTATTTGGCTGTATACAAAAGCCTACATGACTTTTGTAAAATGATTTGACAAAACATACATTTATCATGAGAGTTTCCATCCTTTTTCTCACTACTACTACTGCCAAGTACATTTTGCATACTTAAAGATACATTTTTAAGTATGCAACGTCCGACCTTTAAGCATGGAGAAATAGGAGGCCTGCTAAAGTCCTTATAGGACAAGACTTTCAAGCCAGACCAGATGCAAAATCTAAGAACTGTTTGTGGACTTGAGAATGACCCCTGCTGACATTCAAAGGGTCACAGTAGACAGGGTGGAGGAGTATAAGTACTTGGGAGTGTACTCGGACAGTAAAGTAGACTGGTCAAAAAAATCCAAATCCAGAAGGGCCTCTGTTGTTTCTGAGAAGACTCAATGTCCTTTAACATCTGCCGGAAGATGTTACGGACACTGTGTGAGTCTGTGGTGGCTAGCGCCATCATGTCCGCTGTTGTCAGCTGATGCAGCCTGAGGATTAAGGACATCAACAGGAAGGCCAGTCACGTCACAGGGGACAAACTAAACTCTCTGGACAAGGGTGTTGGAGAGGAGAACGTTGTCCAAACTTGGGACGATGTTAAGCTCGTCCTCACATCCTCTCTATTATTTGCTGAACACTTTTAGGAGCTTGTTTAGCAACAGACTCAAACTGCCACGATGTAAAACAGGGCAACATAGGAAATCATTTCAGGCTGTCACACTGAAACTATACATGTTCAGCCTATGACAAAACTCATTAATACCAACAGGTTACCTTAAAGATAATTTAATTCTTACCGTCTTACATGGCTAGCTTTAAATCAGGTGTCTGGTGTTCCAATGTCAAGTAATTTCCCCTTTGGGATTAGTAAAGTATTTCTGATGATCAAAGGGAAAAGCAGAGGATGGAAAATATGGCAAGGATTCACATCTGACCTGGCAGCAGAAGTGGTTCCAGTGACAAACTAACATGCATTTGTAAAGTGGAAAGTACATCAACAACACTTCTGTCAGTCTGCTAGAGCTCAAATGCCAGCTTGACATATGAAAGAACATAATGATAGCCCACTGAGCTACCTGTAGCTGATCTCTGGAAATTAGTAAAAAGTAGCATCTTAAGAAGGAGAGCTTGTATGTGTCAATAATTTCAACTAATGTTCCAGAAGACCTAAATGTGTTAGCTACCATTGGTGTCTCTTTATTTGTACTTTATTCTCTGCTGTGATAAACCATTTAAAAAGGTACACATACATGAAAAGATAAATCAACTTGGTTTATTACTCGAGTTCCTTTCAAAGACAAACACTTCAAACAGGAAGAGAAGTTCAGCAGGAAGCAAACTAAACAGAGCTGTTAGTTTGTGCTTTTTAACTTGTTGTCAAGTTGTCTAAACTTTCATCTCATCCTTGGTAGATAAAAAGCAAGTTAGTTGAGAAGACGATCACTAAACTTCAGACAAAACTAAGATAAATTACTGCCACTGTACTGGATTTAATGTGTTCCTATAATGAGATCCATGTGGGACACTTAAGTTTGTGGTGAGGGCCAAGATGCTTCACTCCCTCTGGCCAAGCTCATCTTTGAAGTACATGCGAATGGCTACACTTGTAATATTTTAGTTTTGTAAGGCCTGACCTAATACTTTGTTTCTATGTTTTAGGTTAATCAAAAATCCCTCCCTTTCCGCAGTGTAAAATTAAGTCATACTCTAAAGGGTAAAACGATGTCTCCGAAAACAGACTTTATTCTCTCTCTCAGGGTTGCAAGAACAAAACTATGTGATTGTTCCAGCCCTGGTTTGAGAGAAACACGCAGCACGTTTTTTTTTTTTTTTGCTGTGTCTGAGAAATATGAAATATAAGTGATGTTGTGTGTCAGCTCTATGAAGACTTTCAGGAAATTCTGCACATTAACTCTTGTGAAGTATGAGATGTATGCCAGCAAGAACTTTATTCTTGCAGCCTTGAATACAAGGGTGACTTTCTCCGTTCTTGTGGAGTGTGCATTGGCCTTGAGATGTAATTAGATACCCAAGATGTCAGCAAGTTCCAGATTTACGATACACTAGAAAACCCTTCAGCAAAGAAAAACTCTGCAACAATAATGTTTTTTTGCATCTCATACTCAGCTTTTAAGCTTTCATAAAGCAGTGACGATGCTCCCTCACCTTAAATATGCCAACCCAGTCCTTTGGATGTGGTTTGATGAACTGCGTCAGGGTATAGTGACAATCGAGCGCAGCATGGGGCAGGTAACTCTTCCCCACATTCTGGAAGATGACGTGGGCAAAATTTGATGTGTCCATGTTTCTGCTCAGTAAGGTCCCATCCAGAAACAAAGCCATATATCATTCAGCAGTGGCTGCACAGGAAAGGACATTAAAAAAAGGATTAGCCAAAGGAAAAACTTACCCCAGTGTTGGTGTTTACTGTGACCAGGAGCAGTAAAAAAAAAAGCAAACTAGAACAGAATAAAACTAAATAAAAATGTGAGGCGCTAGTGGTTTAAGGAAATTGGTTGGACACTACAATGCAACAAACAAGATAGTTATAAAAGAGGAAAGCAGATTTCATTGCATTTAATGTCATTAAAAGGTTTAATACAACACAAACATTTTATCTTAAAAAGATTTATGCTTTTGTTAACTCAGCAAGGCGATTAACCATTGTTACTCTGAACTAACCTTTGCAGCATTAAAAGATCCCAAAGTCAGCCAATAGCTCATGACATGCTGGACACCACTGTTTCTTTCTATCAGGTTTATGAGCTAAATATATCCAAACAGCTGCTATAAAGTAACTACTAGCACAACCCATGTAACAACTGACTTATATTTAACATCACAACCTGAGTAAAATTCAGACATTTTACTCAGGCAAACACATATTTGAGTCGATACATGTAAAGCCATAGATTAAAAAAAAGGGAGTTCAGATGTATTGTTTGTTTTTAATAACCCTTAGAGCTACACAAGAAATAAAACAAAACTTGAAAAAGTCTGGCTTTTCATGATTTCACAAAAATTGGTGCTAGTTCATTATTCTCAGAAAATTTTATTTTCTACCAAATTAAATGTCATTGGGCTTAAAACTGTTTTTAAGAAAAGTACAAGTTGCTTCAATTGTTTTTCATTTGTTCTTCCAATGTTCGTCATTCATTCCACATGGTTAAAAGCACTCCTATCTCAGGCCCAATTTCCAAGAGAAAACTGCTGTTTGTGCTTAATGCGTTCAGTTTCTATGTAAATGAAAGGCTTTAACACTGCATATACAAAGCAGAAACATCAACTAACATTTGGCTTTTCCTACCATGAAAAGCCAAATGTTAGTTGATGTTCCTGAGGAAAAGTACAATTAACACAAAGAGCTGTCGCTATACATTGACTTCTATTCTGATCAAATAGGATGAGAAAAAGTGTTGTTTAGTCCATTGGTTCAATCAAAATCTATATGGTACACTGTAAAAAAGGAACTTATGGGGTTATTACATTAACAGAAGAATATCATGTACTTTTAACTAAATAATTTCATGTTTCAGACAAAAACGTGATACAATCATGTTGGAAAAACAAGATATTCAACAACTTCACGTTTATGAAATGTAATCATGTTGAGATAACATGATTCATTAGAGTCAGACTGATATTGTGCCGAAGACGACAAGCGAGATCACAGGAGATCACAGGAGATTATGGAAAATCACACGCGGTCACACGAGATGAGAAGACTAAAGTTTCCTGGCAGCATTGTGCATATATATCCACAATGTTGTATGCTAACATCACATGAAGTGATGGTTAGCTGGCAATTAATCAGCATTTCTTTACCATTAACACCATTTTCTGCTTGTTCCATGCTTGTGTCAAAAAAATTGAATTGAGGTTGTCATTGCATTTCCTAAATAATAACA